>PNEQ01026574.1:0-13099 GCA_003012365.1 Medauroidea extradentata | reverse complement strand
AGATAATGATATTTGCCAACTTCATGAGTAAATATTTATCCAGAATTACTAATTCGTTGCACGTGATCTCTTGCGCCGCAGTTAAATGCACGAGGTTCTGGCATCAGAGATTGTGCCTCAGAAGTTCATAACACTGGAAACAACTTTGTTTAAAACGTTAGCTAAAACTATTGTCCAGGATTGCTATTGTTTACTTTTCACAAATTGGCTTCAAGAAACCTACAATCATAGATTGAATTATGTACCATGGCCTCTTAAGACTCATAATAACTTCCTCTGTTTAAAAATACTGTTTTTAGGAATCCATCTACCAGGCTGTTCAACACTCGTTACCCAGATCCTCAAATGTTATATAGTGACACTTGCTGCATATTTTATAACAATAAAATAACACTGTCACAGCTAAACGTCCCATGATCCAGCGGGATGACAAAGACACTATTTGCCAATTTAGCACCTCCTACGTAAGAGCAATGGGGCACTAGGCATGCACATTAGTGTCACCCGTATGGTTCTCTTGCTTATAAGCCTACAACATGCAAAAAAACTCCACGTAAATGGCAGCAGCACATTTAAAGGTATCTGTTGCATTGCTAATATTTTCCACACTAATTGAATAGACAAGAATGTAGTACAACTTATACTGCGTTCCTGTGTACATATAAGCATAATATGCTGAAAAAGGGCTTAAGTGTGTTCTTTAGCCAGTACTTACTGGTCACATTAACTGTTAACGGTACTTTTCTTACTTCCTTATTGTGCATACATTTGTGGTTGCATTAGTAAGACAGTACAGGTACTGTACTAGCAGGACATTGCCTTCACTGATGAGATGTACATAAAACTATACAAAAATCTCCTCATAAACATCTAACTCTTCAATAACATTTCCAAATCTGTTTGCCAGTAAGTCCCAAACTTTGCCTTCATTTACAATGCAACTGAAAGCTCGAAGTTTGTTTACCACACAGACTCATTTTAAGTTTGGCTTACATAGGCATGTACACGCAAACATCCCATGTACATGTTTTGTGCACTTTGTAACAAGTGAATACTTCTTGAAAATGGACTTTAGACTAACATGTAGATGTTATTGCCTAAAACACAAATCAATGAAGACAATTAACAATCTATGTGTTTTTTACACTAACCAAATTCACACCCTCAATTTACACAGGGCGCTGTGACTAGATAGAGCGCTCGCCTTCCACCAAAGTGATCCGGGTTCAATTCCCGGCAGGGCCAGTCCTCAGATTTTCGCATGTGGTAATCATGCTGGACGATGCTGCTGGTTGGCAGGTCTTCTCTGGGATTTCCCATTTCCCTCACCCCTTCATTCCAACACTGCTCCAACACTCGCATCCTTACATCCCTTACCAGCACTAAGAATACAGATGTTAAGAGCTCACCAAAATTTCTTCACTTCACTCCATTTACAACCAGGGAGGTGATCACAGGACAATGGTAGAAGTAACAATGCTGAAGGAAACACTTTTATTTTACATAATAACAAAATATGGCACCAATCTTTAGGGTTGTACCAGTTACTGCCTGACATGCACTACAAGAGAATTAATTTAAATTCAAATTATGTATTTAGAAAAGGTTTAGAAATGTTTGAAGTTAAGTTTCCTACCCTTTATACTCATCATAACATGCAGTCATACATCAATGAGAACAAAATTCTGAAAGTCGTTAGGACAATTACTACCCTATATATTTGTTAAAAAACACAACTAAATTAACCTTCTGGATCATATTGCATAATTACTCTTTTAATATGATGCTTAAAAACTAAATTTGCTACTAACCAGAAAGGCTCAAGCTATTGTTTCCTGAAGATTAAATGTAAATAAGGCCAGGGCCATTTCTCCCCCTGCAAATGTTGGCTCTATAAGTATCCAACTGACCGACTCCATTCTCTTGTTAATTCTAGGAGTAGTGGCTGAGGTTACTGCGAATGTACTTCCAAGGACATCAAAGAATCAAAGTTAAAGGCAGTTGGAACAATAAAGCTGATGCAACTTCCATGCAAACACGAAACCAAATCTTCATCAAATTTGAATAATATGAATATTGTTTATCTAAATAATGTTGGCCTGTTACTGATGTACGACGATTTATGTAATGTTATGACTGATCCCTGGGTAAAACACGTGTTAATAATGTCCACTGAGTAAGGGTGAACCACTGCAGCTGCTGGAGCGTCAGTTGTGGCAATTTCAAGGTTTGACGAGGCCATGTAGCCTATAACAGCGAGGTCATCTAGAGGGAGGGGGATGCAGTCGCTATCCAGAGAACATGTGCCTCTACTCGTCTGACCAAGGAGGCTTGATGGTGAGGAGCGTGGTTGTGGTGCCGACATCCAGAGAGCGCTAAGAGCTCGAGAGGCTCAAAAGGGCAATAGGAACTCCGAAGACGTGGTAGTTTTTCCAATCCAAACTGAAATAGTGGTAAGTCAACCATCTCACTCTCTGGGTTTCTTCTCCTGCACTCTCTCCCAGAATTAGGCCTAACAGAACTATTGTACTGTATTTAAGGCCAAAAGAGAAGAGGAAATAAATCTTTGCTGCCAGTGGGTCCTGCAATAGTTTCTTGTAATGGAGTAATTGTTTAATGTCATGTAGAGATTTTGATTGATTGATGGTTGGAATAAATTAGTATCGTTGGTTTGTGGAGATTGCTTACCATTCTTGAGTTGCAGCCCAACCGCTATTGTGTGACTAAATTAAATGTAGATTCATTAGAGATCAAGTCACAACAGTACACCATTTCTAACATGGATGCTGTATATGACAAGAAACCAGCTGGCAAGTTGACAAGATAGGTACTACTTACATTCTAGTAGTGTAGAGATATTTGGTCAGCTCTTAACAGCAAGGTCTTAAGCTCTGATGAGGGTAATATAGTTATGTGTGGAATAAAGACAGATGGAACTGAAGTGCACCAAGAATACCAGCCAGTTAAAATTTCTTTAGTTTCCTACTTGCAAAATCTGGAGCTATCAAACTGGCCAAAATACAAAACAAATACTTACTGCTCAACACAACGCTTAAGAAGTGAACTTACTTGCTTGCTTCACTCCTACTATAAATGGTGATTCTTCCCCGAAATAGAGGAAATTGTTTTGTTCAAAACAAAGGCAATGCAAGGGTCACCTACTGCTACATGCAAAATTGCAGAGTCCATAGATAATTATGCACTAAAACAGTTGAAATATTCATTTTTCAGGCATTTTTAAAGTTGAACTGTCAAATTCTAGGTTGCTATTTAATCTTGGATGGTTTACCATAAATGGTGTTCATCAATGTACAGTATAAAGTAACAATTATCTATTTTTCCATTAAGTTTACTTTTACGACACATAGTTCCTTCACTTAATCCTCTAAGAAATTCATCACAAAAAATGAAAACATCAATTACTAAGCACAACAATCCTCATAATGCTAGAATCACAATAGCATGACTGGCACAACGAGATTAACTAAACTTGTCAGCCAACCAACCAGCTTCAAGATTTCTGTGACACCAGCCCAACCAAACTGGCAGACACTACATGAATTCCACACAGAAAGTATTTCTACTTCATTCACATTGAGTATGTGACAAAGCTGAAAAATTTAATTTCATTTTGGGCCAAAATGTTGGTCAAAAACGTTAGGTGGTAATAAATCACAACTTTTTTTATGCAAAATTGTAATTGTGACTTTACTTTAACATTTCGGAATGCCAGTGGGTATACAAAATATATTACAAATAAATATAAAAAAAATTTAATATTGTAAACATTTAAGGCTGTCGCACAACTTTACATTTAATATTTATAGTACCTGTCTCGCAGCAGACAAACCACTGTTTGCAAAGACTAGAAATTTTAGTGTCGCATCACACCCTTTGCGTCATGTTTGTCACACTTTTGTGATAGACCATTACCAGTCTACACATTACAGCCTAACCACTATAATTGTTGAAAACACAAATTATGTATTATGTTAGAAGAGCATCTATCATGAAACTGTCTCACAGTTTTGTAGTAATTGAACCTTACAATGCACACAAATAAGACAACCAACCATATGTACAGTAACTGAATAGTTAAGAAATTGTAATTAAGTAGCTTATAAGCTGAACCTATATAGCCTAAATTTTCAGATGTAAAAATTTGGCTTTAAAAAATAATTCTTGAAAAAGGAGTAAAAATGAGGGTATAATGGTTTCAACTAAAATAGAGAAGATAGCCCAGACACTTACCTGTCCGAGTTAAGCAAGTAGCCACTGATGAATGGTAGACCTGTGCCTACTTGTTGCTGGTAGTTGTAGTACTCACTACCGAAGAACCTGAGCAGTGTCAACTCTTCCAATTGTACACGGTAATAGAAGAACTTCCAGCTCAGATATGCATACAATATGACACACACAGGGTTCACTAGGATTAGCTGGGTGCCAATGGACCAGTAGAACCAACCCACGTAGCTGGGATGACGGAACCACGAGTATATGCCGTGAGTCACTAGCTCGTGGCCCTCCTCTTGCACGTTCTGTACCACGTGGCTAAAGTTTGTCTTCGCCGTGAATATAGCCAATTTCCTCAGCACCTTCAAATTTTACAGATTCAAATGTAGTAACAATAAAGTTACATCACGTCAAACTAAGAAACTACAGCATGTATTTAAGAAACTCAACACGAAAATACTGACAAAGTTTACATAATATGTAGGCCAACACTAAAATTACAGTTTGTTTATTTCTTCACTAACTACATATGCGACCATAGGAGATAGCAAGTAACTTTTCCCACTGATGAGCCAAAAATTACCAAAGCTGTCATTCAGGAATGTACTGGGAGGGGGTTTCCAATAATTCCCCCCCCCTCCTATTATTTTTTCAAAAACTGCTTAAATAGCACTATTAGCACCTTAGAATCCAAATTTTCCTGGGGCAGGGCTGCTGGACCCCCATTTCATTGGGGGAGTCTGTGTTACTTGAACTCTGCCTTTTAATATCGGCGATTCAAATTATAAAACTGCTCCACTATTGGGCATTTAAAATTATGCAACTTACACCTCACCAATGATTAAACTAATGATCAAAATGAAATTGCAGTTCTTTACGAGGTACTTGTCGTTGCGTCTGGTGTCCGATAGAGACGTGGCCCCGACTGCATCAGTGGCAGTCGCAAAGAACACAATGATTCAAAAGCACTCTTAATCTCGCCAAGATTTTATTTGCTACAATCGTTCAGTTTTATGACGTCACTTCAGTATGGTTCCCACAGCAAAGTTTATCAACACTATTTGTCCGCGAAACCCCTATTATGTCAAACCAATGTGACACTACTCCCAAAATCAACCGTTAAAGTACTCAGAAATTGGTCAACCTCCTCAGAATTAAACTTTCGCAAACTATCCAATATTGATTGATAATTGGCAGCGTGAGTGTCCCTTTCTAAGGCCCCCATGGTCTCCTGCCCAATCAAAGCTTCCAAAAATTTAACAAACTGAAATTGTAGCTGACCGTGTGAACCTCCTCTCGAAGGGGTCCACGGACAACTGCCCCGCTCATGCGTCAACACCCCCTAAGAACCACAACCCTCGCGATCTTCACGTTTATTAACTGACCAACCACACACCTTCCCTGAAAACAGGCAACGCCCTGTCTCTGCGACTACCTCACGACACAGGCCCTCACCATTTATTCTTTAAAAAATATTTCAACTATTTACATAAACCTTACATTGCATGATGACACAGATTTCCCACATTAGATTGTTTTCTTTTACTTTTGACACTATTTAATACTATATACTATTCCATTTATTTACACTTTTGCCACCAGCGCTGCCTCTGCTTGGTCGACGCCATTTTGGAAAATTTGGGGGGAGGGGGAAGAAGAGAGGCTCGTTCCAAATTCTCTCGCTGTCTCTCAGAGTGATTTAAAAGGGGAAGGGTGGTTACACTGCTGGAGCGTGGCTGGGCCACCGGCGAAGTTTCTTCAAACAAGCAAACCAACCCCTCTTGCACTCATTTTGAGACTCCCTGGGGCTTTGACAAGCCTCGGCGACACTTTTTTCATGGCCCCTCGCAGAGCTCAAATTTTCTGTCCTGTCCAGTGTTGGCTTCATCTCGACCCTCTCTCGAGGCTTACCAAACACACTTTCAGTTCAGTCTTTATGCTATACATCTATCCTAAATACATATATGTAATTTATAAGTATCTTGAAATTTTGCCCATTACATACTATATAACATTCCCCAAGTGTTTGGGGCCCTCCTTCGGGCAAATCCTGGTTATGGACCTTGTCATTTAAAATTAAACTTAAGGATACTGTATACCTTACTTCTTTATACAAGTGTATCGAAAACCTACTAAAAAGTGGATGTCAATTAAGAAGTTAATTTTGCCCTCTTATAAAAAATAAACAATCAATAAATGTCGTAATAAAGTTACATTACAATATTTACTTTCTGGTATGTAGCACTAAATGTCTGATAAAAACAAACACTTAAGCTATTCTTCAAATTTTAGTTTAATCATATTGTGTAATACAAACTGTTCATATTTATTGTAGCCCCTAAATGCATTAAAAAAACTTGCAAAAAACTTGTACTGTACCAGTAAGTATATGTAACAGTTTGCACAGGCCACATTTTGCACCAAATGGAAAAGACAGAGCAAGGTATTGCTAGCTGCACGGGACTATTAGGGCCAATTGTAGTCATTCTGAGTAAAATGTAAGGTTTCTCTGAGTGAAATGTGAGGAATTTTCATTGCAGAGGCAAAAAGTGAGTGAAATCTAAGTAAAAAATTGAGTATTTCTTAAGGAATCCTCATACCTTTCTTAAGATTTAGCCATCTTCTCATTTTTCTATCACCCTCCTCTTGTGAGTACCATCTCCAGTTCCCAAACACCTCCAATTCCACGATGAGTCTCACTCTGTTGCTCCACAATTCAACACTGGCAGTACCCTTGCAATAATTGCCCCGTCCTTCAGTATCCTGCTCAGCATTCATAGTGTTCTTCTTTCAGAGAAAACTCTCTCCACCTGCTGTCTCCGTCCAGTGTCACCCTGCGACAATATCTCTAGGATTTTGTAATCTGACACTTTCTCTAATATCAAATTAGCAATGTTCCTGATCAACACACTACCTAGCAGCTTATCAATGAAGCAGGCGTCCGTCTGCACCCTCCCCATCATCTGCCTGCACCAGGTCCTCTAACAACCCAGCCCGCTGCATCTTACAGGAGTCTCCTTTTATAAATCCATGTTGGTAGTCCTGCTAACAGTTTCTCTCCTTCATTACTTTACCTACATACAATCTCTTTATTACCTTTCCAGTATTCAACATAAGATTCACAGGAAAGTACCTTCAAAGGCCTCCCAGCTTGAATATTAAGACAGTCACTGCTCCTTCCACTGTTGAGGTAAGTTAGCCTCCGCTAATCACCTGTTAAATATTACCTGACAATATTTAACCAAGTTTCTCCCACCAAGCTTAATATCTGGCTCCAATGCCTTATTCAGGGTGGCCACCGTGTTATTTAAACAAAATTCCAGAGTTTTTCCAGGTTTTTCAAGTTTTTTTTCTCTAAGATTTTCCAGGTGTTATAAAGGCCTCTAATAAAAAACTGAATTTTAATTAAATTCCAATTTTTTCTATGTATGGTATGTTGTTCTGTAAAACTAGAACTATCACCAATTAATTAAGAAATTACCTAATAAAAGCACTAACTTCTAATAATTTTGAAGTATACACTATTTAAACATGTTATTTAAATGAAAAGCACGAATATTAAAACCCTGAAGGTTTTTTGTTTCACATCAGTTACTTATAGTCTTTTATTCCTTCGTCAATGAGGGCTACCTGTTTTAAAGCACCAATCATTGCTTTAACTTTTTTTGCCTCCAGTTCACTTGTTCTTTGATGAAATTTTGATTTGACATGGCTTAAAAAGGCACTTGAAGATATTTGCCGAAATCTTGCACAATTTTCACTCTGCCTGTCTTTCAGGTCGTCAGAAACTCCGCCTCGTAACAACATTATATTGACCACTGCACACGATCCAAAAAACTGCAAGACGAAACGAGAACAATACTGTTTGCCTTACAACCCTCTTACAACTGTGCAATATACCAATAACAAAACAGCAACTCAATAGGCATAGAATCTTGATTGGTTCTTACAGAATGATTATTGCCACCAACTGCTGAATTAAACCCAAAACTAATTTTACGAGTGTTACCATCAGAATACTGTTAGAAATGGTTGTATACCTGCATAAAATATTTTTCACTATTAATAACTAGGAAATGAAAGTCTACACAACGGTAACATATTTTAATTTCTCGTAAAATCATAAAACACTTGCGCTTTTAATAAATTAATAACTAAATATTTTAAAATATCTCATTTTCTCATAAATGTGAGTCATTCACTACATGTTACGCTAACAGCCTTTTCCCTGCATACTGGTAAAATTTCAAACTTTTTCCAATTTTTCCCGGGCCCTTTCCAATTTCATACTTTTTCCAGGTTTCCAGGTTTTCTCAGGGTTGATGGCCACCCTGCTTATTACTCCTAAACCCTTGTTTTAGGTACCTATCTCACACACAGGCCTAATAATATTTAATTAACATTCTAAATGACTCTTGTAGGTTGAGCATGGTTCCTTTATTCGAAACCGTGATAGCTTTGTTAATGTCACGATGGATGCGCGAAAATGTGAGCATGGATCGTCGTGTCTTAATGCTTCTATTAGAATTATTGTGTCAAATGGACGAGAGTTCCAAAGAGAAAATTATGCAGAGTTTGGTACAAAATTTACAGTAGAGACATGTTATTTTTTGTGTGCTGCAGAATCTGCTTTCAAGTTTTAGCCAATAGAAAACCTCTGTGAACAAAAACATTAAACAGCTAGGCCTATAATGATAATGGTGTTGTTTGCATTTAATCTATATTTTTATTTACAAGTGATAGGCCTAGATAATTAAACGTGTGAACAGAACAGGAAGAAAATGTGGTCAAGTGGCGATAATCTCTGAGAGTCGTGTGGGGTTTGTTGTTAATATTAATTTTGCGAGCCAGTGCATACGTCACTAAAGTAGTGGTGTTGCAGGTTGCAGCCGACTTTAGTTCTTGGCAAAACCAAACCCTAGACTATTTACTAATCTCCTCCAGAAGTCTTTCTATACAAATATCAGCACTTGACAATAGTGAGCGAGAGATTTTGGTCAGCACTTAACTTCTACTGTACGTTTTCAGCACTGGTGAGGGGTGACGTGAGGTGGGCATAGAGCAGCGCCGGAATGAAAGGATGCAGAAATGGCAGATCCCCGAGAAAACCCAACAACCAACGGCATTGTCCAGCACGATTCCCACATGTGAAAATCCGGAGTCCGATCCCTGTCGGGAATCAAACCTGGATCGCCTCGGTGGGAGTCGAATGGTCTGACCATTCGACCACGGCAGCCCCACCCCCTAGTTTCTTATATCTTCACTCAGCTGTTTACATGAAATAAAACATGTTAAATGAAGCTTACCAGAATGTTGAACATTTCAGTATGTATCTTGTGATTTTTAAATCTATGTAATATTTACTACAACAAAATAATTTTGTGTTAGAGCATAATAAAAAACATAAGAGAATACTATAATTACCATTCTCCCGTCAATTAAAAAAAAAAAAAAAAGAAAGAAAAATGTTTACTTTAAAGTTGAGGTAAATTATATTTGTGGCACCCTGGACCCTCTACAAGATAAAAAATTTAAATTGTTTTCACTATCTAGGAACAAAGACAACGTATGAACAAAGTAAACGTGCTGCTAAAAATTACCAAATTTGAATTGTCTTTGTCGACATCTGTAAGGTACAACACTTATAAGTTATTTGTCAATGTAAACAATAGTAATGTTTTTAAAAAGTTAACTACGTATGTTGCATATGAACACTAGTTTCTTAGGATATTTTTAGCAAAGAATGATGTTGTCTTATGCATTTTGTGCTACAGATTCAAGCCAAGAATATTTACTTAAAATACCGGAATCTGATTCTTCCCCAAATCACTTTCATTCGGTTTGGTTATATGAACATGTTAAATTTACATACCAAACACACATGTACACTAATACGGTGCCAATAAGTACCTAAATGTGTATTAATTATAACATTTTGTTGTTTGTTTCAAAAAACATTCAATACAAACTGTATTACCGGTACTTATTTATTTTGGTAATAGCAATTAGTATGGGCAAGATGTAGGTTATGGCAGTAAGGTCAAGGTCATGGTACGTGTACAGCAACCAGGGGGGTGTAACTCGAATAGGGAAAACATGTATGATGTTTTTCCATGAGCGACAACTTGGAGCGTTAGTGTCGAAGACTAATTAGTGATCCGTAATTTTTTTGTAACTTCCCAGTCCGTGATCGTTGTTGTCGTAGGTTCAGATACTCTTTGGTTGTATTCGTTTTCGTTATGGCGGTTTGTGGTTAGGTAGGTAAATGCGTGATTTTTAGGAAACATTTATTTAGACTGAATGTGTCAAATCCAAAAGAAAATTTAATTTAGTCGTTTTCCGAGGGATTCTAAAGAAATTTAAAGAGGTGGATAATCATGAAAGAAAGTGCTTCAATGTGGCCGTGAAAATGTGAATTCTCAGTGGGAAAAAATGTGTTTTTGTTTGGTATATTTCTCGTAAAGCATAAATGCTGTTGTTTTTTTAAAAGTGGTTAATGCGACATGTTTTAATGGTCGTAATATACAGTTTACATATGACAAGGTTTGTAAATAATCTGATGTTGTGTTTAGCATTTTTGTAACTCAGGTGAAATATCTCGGAATGTTTTGCCAAAATGTCACCTATCTATTTGCAAAGCCTTTATGTCTCATACGTAAAATGTTCAGTGTTTGCTAATCCTGTGTAAAGTGTGAGATGACGTTTTTACGTTGATTTATTTGAATCGACAATTTTAAGAACTGCATGTAACTGGCGTGACATAGGCAGTGTTCGAATTGGCCATCTAAGATCCCTTACCAAGCTTCAAGCCCTTGAAAAATGCATCACGAAAGTGACGTCACACGCGCCACTGTTTGAATTCACAGCAAGGGCTCATATGCACCCTAGAATGTCCCCTTCAGCTAAAGGGAAGAGCCACTTACCCTTCTCGAGCCCCACGTCCAAATTCACAAAATGCAGCCTGCTTCATGAAGGGAACATGGGCATAGGGCTCAAGGGGAAGTGATCAAGGGCACATTGCACTGGATTCAAACACGGCCATAGTATTTGTGAATAATACATCGCTAGTTTGTTGCCCGATATAAAAGTGGCTTTTGTCGCACAACCACTCGTAAATATACGCAAATATATGACATTTGTTTTGTAACTCATTGCTAATGTGTTGATCAGCGCATGTGGATATTACATTGTTCAAATGTACGGCGTTGTTTTGCAATTCATGTGATACTGTATTTGTGAAGTAAATTATTTATTGCTATTGTTTTGCCAAATAAATACGTGTGGCATTCGTCATTCAGACTTGACAATATATTTCTAAACATTATATTTTTTGAGTGATAATGTTCATACGTTTAATTTTCCAGTTATATTTTTAATTAATATTTAAATGTTTGGTGAGTTTATTGTCCACTGAGGTGTGTGATGTGTACCGAAAGAAAACTTATCACGTTAAAAAAAATTGTCTCAAGAAAGACTTTAAACTAAAAGTATAGCCCACCACATTGTTGAAATAAACAAAGTCCCAACAGAATTATGAAATCATTAAAAAATAGTGTAGTGGTCTCCTCCCCCACCTAACCTATTTTTTTCATTAGTTTATGGAGACACTGTGTCGAGTGCTAGTGTTGCATAGTTTTATTCATTAGTTCCACGAGTGACCACTTGGGGCGCTAGGTGAAACTGAGCCGTTAATGGCCCAATATACTCTCTACTCAGCCGAAGGCCTCAAAAAAAACAAACACTCCGAAGGCTTAACCCCACGGAAAAGCTCACACAAACAGGGCAAGACTCGGCAACACTCCTACCTATCCTTATAGATGTAGGTTGCAAGGTTAAGGTAACTGCATTCTTGAACAAAGAAAAAATCGGGAAAGATCACTTATCACCACTTTATATTCAGGTACTTTTCTTTACATATACAAGACGTTACAATGTTAAGACTATATCCAAATGGGTGCTAAATGCACACAGTTCAATTTTACACTCTCAAATCCTGTCAACTGCCCACCACATACCAATAAAGGGCCAGATAATTATCACAATTACGACATCAAACGCATCGGGTTTTCCACCACCAAACCATAACACTCATAACATTCCTAAAGGGTTAGTTAGTCTCCAGCAATTTCAGGGAAATCAGAAGATTATAGAGACAATCTCCTTGTCTCATGGCGACCTTTAGTTATAATCAGCTCATCGGACCACGCAATTTCAGGCACCTTGACATAATTTGCCGTTATGCGGCTCTACCAGCCTCGTTGACGGCTCCGCTTGGCACACACGAAAAGGAGGGAATCTAAAGTCTGCTATTTTGCCCTAGTTGGATGGACCTTCAGGGCGACGATTCGGGTCGGCTCAGAAGCAAGCAAGGGAGACTCACCCATTTCTCGTCTAAATTGCAGTCAATTATGCGGACTCACCACACGGCCGCAACGTCCCACGGCATTGCACTTTCCCACCTTGGGAAACGAAGCAGAGCGCACACAGGAAGTTCTGCTTACCATCCAGCAACACTCGTTAATCCCTTTTTCAAACTGAGGGTGGCTTCCCCTCACCGACCCTTCCTAGTCCACGCCCGACACAAGAGTGAGCTTCATTGCTCGAGCGGCCGACAGCTCAACTTGCCGACGCGCGCGCCCCTACCGCCAGTCAACGGAACCAGACCACCCCCTCCCGGGCCTACCCCTCCATGGCCAGTGGAGTGGGAGGTCCGAAGAGGAAAGGGAATGCGCCGGCACCGTCAACTGGGGCTTCCACCAATTACCACTCAAGCCGAAATCCTAGAGACAACTGGAAACCCAAGAAAAAACCCTCTAGAGACTCAAGACCCAACCTGGACTCAGAAATCAACGTAAAACTCTCCTAA
>PNEQ01026573.1:14792-27939 GCA_003012365.1 Medauroidea extradentata | reverse complement strand
CAGACATGACTTTCGATAAATTCAAAGAGGTGTGTGCTTTTTGTTGGAGTGATCCTCATGGATTTCTTGTAATAGCTAAAGACTTTCCTCTACTTAAAGGAAGATACAGGCGTGGATTTGATCAGTTCATAAGCCTTCGTCAGTGAGAGATGAGCTACATAATTTCAAAGTTTGGCCATAATGGCTTGAAACGTAAAATGGAAAGTTGTTTAGAGCCTACAGATGATGGGAACTGTAGTGCTCAAGGAAAAAGACTTAAAATTATTGCAAGTCCGAGAGAAGATGGAGATGCTATTAACAAGGCATTTATTTACACACTTAATGGTGATTTGATTAGTTTAATACAAAATGTACTAGACAGAACAAGTAATGATATTGCAAGTATGATAAATGATGTGGATGTTAAACTCAGGGCCATTCCTGTTGATGTGGAGAATTTGCTGGACAGGAAACTTAATGCAGTTGAAAGTATAATAAATGAAACTTTTGGCACGGACAAAGTCCTGGACCAGTTTACAACGCACATTACTAAACTTGAAGCCTCGATTAAAAATATTGAAATTATGCTAACATCAGTTTATAATCCACCTCCAGTCATAGTTTTGGAAGGGAAAAATAACAGGCCGAGCTCTAGGCCTCCACCTAAGAAAAACAACATATAAATACCCTGTCTTGTCATTATAAGTGGGTAGTACAATGTCTGACATTGTCGGTGACTTACACACAGTGATCAAAAGTATTCACGCAAAGTACTTGGCCGCTCAGCGTGCTAGAATGGAACGTGATATGATTAATGAAGAAGCTTTCAAACCTATAACAGACAGACTAGACAGTTTAAAGCCAAAACCACCTCCGCCTGTGACAGTGAAGAAGGAAGAAGAGCCTCAAACTATAGTGAAACGTAAGAAACCTCTCCATGAAATTGATGAAGATGATTTGCCTCTCTCCGAGTGGAAAAGAAAAAAAGAACAAACCACAATGCTTCATGATTACTTGACAAACTCACGGTCCAAGGATAGAACATACGGAGTATACAAGCAAAATAAAAAATATTTCTTGGGAAACAAGCAAATTATATTCTTGCCTAGTAGTGACGTAAAAGTAGAAAATATTGTAATCAAGCCAGCTTCTGGACTCTACGAATTACTGTTTAAACAAAATCCTGGCACGTATTCACCTAGTGCCCTGCAACAGTATAAACGACTTTTGAAACTTACGAGTGCTCACTTGAAGAGTAATGATTCTAGCAGCAATGAATATAAGGATGAAACACACCCGAAATTCAACATTATTTCCCAGCTGTTCCCTGATGTAGGAGCTACAATAGGATCTGGTCTCGATCTACATAAGAAAATAGAAGATGGGAGACTGTCAGAATATGTTTACTGAAATGATGCTAATGAAATTGTAGACAGACTGAGACTGTTAATTGCTTCTCAGCAGGCTGGAAATAACTCACATACAAATGAAATATCTAGCATCATCGAGGAATTACGTGAAGACGGATACATAGAATGAGTCGTCAAAACATTGCTGGGGAGCTGCACAAGCCTGCAAGGCGAAATTATCCTCGGCGTAAAGTACATGTGTTTGGTTTGAAGGACTTGTATCAAGCAGACTTGGTTGAAATGATTCCATACGCTCGCAAGAATAAAGGCTACAAGTACATGCTGACTGTTATTGATTGCTACAGTAAATATGCGTGGGCAGTGCCCGTAAAAACTAAGAGTGGTAGGGATGTAACAAATGCGATGAATATTGTTATCCAAGATAAAGGTCCATGCAAGAATCTACATACTGACCTCGGCAAGGAATTCTACAATTTTAATTTCTGAGCCTTGATGAAGCAGTATAAAATTAACCATTATTCAACCCACAGCGGTCTCAAGGCTAGTATCGTCGAACGTTTTAATCGCACTTTGAAGAATGAAATGTGGAAGAAATTCTCAGCACAAGGAAGCTACAGGTGGTTGGATATATTGCCTCGTCTGGTCTCGAACTATAACAATAAAGTACATAGGACCACGAACATGAAGCCTGTGGATGTCGTGGACGACTCTTTACTACACACTGTTTATAAAAATGAGAAGAAACTAGACCTGCACAAACCTAAAGCAAAGGTTGGAGACTACGTAAGAATATCGCGAGTGAAGGGAACATTTACGAAAGGCTACACACCAAACTGGAGCACTGAAATATTTAAAGTGGCCAAGATTCGACACTACGAACCAAGGATCTACTACCTAGAAGACTTGGAAGGCAAGGCTATTCGAGGAGGATTCTACGGCGAAGAAATTCAAGTTACCAAGTATCCAAACACGTATTTGGTCGAGAAGGTATTGAAGAAGAAAGGAAATAAAGTGCTAGTGCGCTGGCTGGGGTTCGATGCAAGCCACGACAGTTGGATTCGACAATCAGATATTATGTATAAATAAAGCGAATTATGTATGAAGGAATAAATAAAATATATTTTTTAAAAATCTGGATTGTGTTGTTATTATTTAAAATCAAATGTTCTTTTACTGGGAATGTCTGGAGGTTAGTCTGTGATGACTGCGCACATGTACTCTGAGCGTGTTAGAACCAGAGGCGATGAGGTGGTCGAAGGCATGCAGTTTCGTCATCTCGCCCTCGCGAGGCGCGGGGTTGTCCGGCAGTCTAATAGCCTAGGTCATTAAGCCGGGTGACACGCGACTCTCGCGCGCAGCTGCAGACTTTGAGTCATGCTTTGCCACTTCAGGTAGTGGCTTGCGAGCAAGTTGGGGCCAGGGCAGACCTATCCAACTGGACGGCGCCTGTGGCCGTCCCTATGGCTGGTGACGTAGATTGTGACAACATGAAGGGAGGGTAGTCTTGCAAAATATTGGCTGGAGGGGAGGGGGTGCTTGCCTGGAGGAGTCTCCTGAGTACTTGGGGCTTCAGTATACATTAAGATGTCGAGCGCTACGCATGTATGGGAGAGCAGCGACGACGAGGCACTGGAGGAGCTGTATGATTCTGCTGTGGCAGGGGTGTCTGCCTGCCAGACATCAGCTCGGCCGCCTCCGCCGCCTCTGATTCGTCTGGGACAAAACCCCGGCCTCTCGGACGACGACGAGGATGAGGTGCAGGTCGTTGGGGTGATTGGAGCAGGCAAGCGGCCCTCTGACTTCGCCGGGCCTGCTCCAAAACGGAGGCTCTAAACAGGACGACCTGTTATGGCAGTGACGTCTATGGTGCCTGTGGCAGTGGAGGAGGAGGACGATGAGGACGACGAGGAGGATGACAATGAAGCATTCCCAGAGGAGGAGCAGGAGGAAGAGGATAACCTGGGGGAGGAGGTGCGGCGGGAGCTTGTTGGGCTGCGGGCCCAGGTTCGGGGCCAGCAGGAGGATATCCTGGACCTGCGGCTCCGACTAGAAGCACAACACGCCATGGCGGGGATCCGCCACACCGCTGCCACCCGTTTACAGGAGGAAGTCCTCTTCCTCCTCAGGACTCTGGTGGGACGAGGACCCATCCAGCTGCCTCAAGAATTGTAAATATTGTATATAGTGTTTTTATTGTGTGTATGGTGTTTTTAGTTTTTAAATAAATTAGATTTTAAAACTTAAATTTCTGTGTGTTGCGAGACATTATTTGCCTGTCATAAATTTTTTTAAAGAGCATCAGATGCATCAGTCCTTGTACACTTAATCAGTGGTTACATAGAACACAATTACATTATACTATAAAAGGTTTTAAAAATGAAATGAGTATGATTGATGGTGGTGATGTAGTGATGATATAAAATGCTTGTCAAGACTTGTCAATCCCACTGCCTGTAGGCATGCATAAAAAAATAATATTGGTGATAGGGGCGAGAGTCCTGCTTATGGTACATTACACATCGCCCTTAAACGTATATGTATACGTGTGGAGTAGAATCAAGTGAGAATAAAATGGTGGCTCAAACCCCTGGTGGTCATTCCTAGAACTAAATATAATATATTAGTTTGGCGGGGGGAGGGGGGGAATTTTAGGGTGGGGGAATTCATTCCAAGATGGCGGATGGCTTAAAATTATTTTTTAGATTTTTTTAATTTTTGGAAATTTTGGGAAATTTTGGGAAATTTTGGAAAATTTTGAAAGTGATGTAATAAAAGATGGCGGCCGGAAACAAGATGGCGGTCGCGGCACCTCAGCACCTCACCCTGAACCCTGTGCTCCAGAAGGAACATAACCTATCTACTGACGAGTATTGGTGTAATGAGAAATACTGAAAATAATACATATTACTTGAATTTTTACTTAAATGTGGAGTATATTGGAGACTGACTGTACATACATATACGGTAAGCAGGGATGATTTTGAACATGCGGAGCGGCTTTCGGACACTTTTATACTACTCTTTGCATTTTACATTACTTCCAACTATGAGCACGTATTAATTAAATGCCACGTGGATATTTATTGATCAAAATTCATCGCAGATAAATTTATTTATTCATGGCTGCCATACATGCGAAAAAGAAATAAAGTCACTCACAGCTCACGGTATTGTAAATGTTAAAATATATACATAAGTGTAAAATATATAAATAACTGTAAATATTTTTTGTACATACAAAATGACATATTGGGAACAAAATTTCATAAGCTTTACAAATATATTTGTAGACATAATCAAATTAGACAGTTTATAAATCATTAAATGTTAATTTAGTACGATTATTTTATTTGTTAGTGCTTCATCAAAACTGATGCACTTGTAAACGCTTGGTTCAAAACATGTAACACTGGTGTCAGAAGTGGGGTTGAAGCATTTTAAGAAATATGTTTGATTCATAATTAGGCTACACTATATTACATACAATGAAACTAATTAGCGATGATTCTTAAGGAATCATAATGGATATTAACTAAAAAAAATTGCTACCGAAATGGAGATACTGAGTGTATACCTACTAGTAGGACATGTATTATTTGGGCAATTAGATTTGCGATTTGTATAATTACATAACTGAATTATTAGTAGGGTTAAAAGTAGGATAATTAGTATGATTGAAATTGTAAATTGGCAAATAACTGGTGTAAATCGTGGTTCTTGTTGTTGTTATAGGGAGGGCTTTGTGTCACTTCGACAGCGAGGTCATTGTACATGGTTACTCACAACTATATACACGGATATAACCATTACAACATACGCTTGGTGCGATTCCGGAAAACCATTGTAAACCTAAACAATTATGTCCGGAACCGAGAATTGAACCCGGGTCTTCCCGAACGTGTGCTACCAAATTGTGTAAATCCGACTGTAAACATCCAAATCGGTATTGTGAGCGAATCAGTAAACAAGAAGATAGTGTGAATGAATATGTGGACAGGAAAATTTGCTGTGTAAACGCGAATGTAAACAGATAATTTAGACAGGAAAATAACATGTGTACACAAGACTGTTGTGGGAAAGGACATATGGATAAGAAAACTGACAGTGTGTACACGAAATAGTAAGACAGAAAATTGAGTTTCAATAAAATATTTCTAGTTGAGTGCTTAAATGGACAATGTCGAGAACAGTATGTAAAAGGTAATAAAACTACAACCCTGGAATTTAAGCGACCGCAGTGGATAAATATGCGGATTGACGTGAAAAATAAGTCAAATATCGGGAAGTAAGTAAGTTTCAAAAATTATTAAGCAATACATATTCAGGGTGGTACATTTGGGTATAAGTTTTACTCCTCAGTGTGGTGTTCTATACAGTTGAACTTTAGGATTAGAAATGACATCTATAGCTTGAGAAATAGGTTGAATTATCCGTGGTTTTGATCACTTTTTGGTTGTCAGAAGTATTTAGGCCTCTTGCAATAAATAAAGTTGAATGACACATTAACAAGAGGAACGCTGAGAAAAAAATATTGTACAAATGAAACAAAATTTGTTTGAAACAACCAAATGGTATGTTTGAGTACATACAAACAAATGTATGGGTTGTCACAACCAAATTAATTGTTTGAAATGTTGTTTTAACCAAATTACGTGGTCGATGACACCGTGCAGATAGTGTTAAATCAAGCATAGTACTCCCTGAGTTAGAGCGACAATTAAAGTATACGTGGTTTCAAATATTATGTTAGCTCTGATCACGACAATAAAGTTATTTGCAAAGCAACCTTTATACAAATAATATTTACGTATACATATTAAAAAAAAATAGTTACCTGTGGATGTACACGGACCACGCACGTTATCCGTAGACCACCTCGTCTCTCAAACAGGTGGATGAAATTCTACACACACACCTGTGACATATAAACTCGTGGCTACCATATCTGGCTGACTCTCGCTGTTTTTTCTCCGCAGCCTTTACGCATATGTACATAGAATATGCGGCAAAATGTAATTAGCATGAAATGGAAACAGAATTATGCCCGTGTGTACTCGGCGAAATGTTATTAACCGTTGTAGTTATCTTCAGTCATTTAACCTAACGTAACTATACAACACGACACAAAAATTAATACTCCACAAATTTATTACACACCTTTCCTTAAAAAAAATTAGACAAGTTCTCTAAGTTACCGCGTGTGTGAAAGCAAACACGTGCATACAAAATAACCGCCAAACCGCCATTACAAGAACTACTTGAAGGAGCACGTTTCGTCGCTTCCAAGCAAATCGTTTCTTTGTTTAAATATCTGCCATGGTTAAGTTTGTCAAATCTGTATAGTAAGTCATAAATGTAGTTGACTTAAAAAAATATAGCAGTTTAAGTAAGTTGATAAAATAGTATAAGCAAACTAGCGTTCGCATTTCTAACAGGAACAAATGTTTTGGGTAAAATCAATTACCTGTATTGTTAAGCATAAACTAAAACGAAAAATTAAGCATAATCAATCAAATATAAGTTTGTAGAAAAAAATTATTTCAAGAAAATTGTAATGTCGACGCAAATAAATTCCAATAGTAATTTCAAAGTTACTATTGTCAATTTAAGAGTAATTCACTTACTACAACAAACATTTGTACCAATGTTATTTATTTGTTTGTGGGAACAATCCTTTCATCTCAGCGACAGTTACCATACGTTGCTTATTATTGTCTGCTCCATGTTTCCTGGAAACTTTCACATATCCGAGTTTTCCTCATTTTACAGTTATTGACGTTTGGGAGATACGGACATTGCACGAGAGCAAACGAGGGGAATTCCAGTCCTAGACGGAGAGAATTCCGTGGCTGATGATTCGGTGCTGTATTATCTTCTTTCTCACGGGCTGTTCGATATTTTATTCACTTTCAACACAACGCCATAGCGACCGTGTAATCTACAGTATGTTTATAAAGAACTGCAAAATTTGAAATGTTTATAGTATATTTTGTAAGTGAGATAGACGAGTTGCGTCACATGGAGTGTATGCAGGACATTTAACAGTTCTGTGTAGTGTGTGGTGGAATGTGTTTATCAGAGGTTGGCAGGCTTGCACTACCTGACCTTGCCGACGGTCGCGCTTCATTCTAGGACTGACCGATACCATGGTCGCAGCTAAGTACAGACATGAATCCCTTATATTTGTTTTCTGTGGACTTATTAAGAACGTGCGGTGTACGCAGAGACGACGGTCGTAGAAGAACAGGTCTGGACACTCGCCTGGATATTTGACCCCCTTGTTGTTTGGCTGTAGTTCACCAAGTTACCGGGAATATTCTGTTTTATTGGCGCTGATGTTACGGCGGTCGGACTAAACTCCGCCCACTTCCTTTCCGCTAAGATAAACAATTTATCAAAACGTATTTTTTATCTATTTATGAAATACTTTCTTCGCTCATAAATTTAAGAAAAGGCTCCAGCAATCCTTATTTACTTTATAAATTTAACAATGGGAAAAAAAGGACGGAGTTCGAGTCCGACCGCCCGGGAAACAGCGCCAAAAAGTACGACATTCTCGGTAACTTGACGAACTACAGCCAAACAACAAGGGGGTCAAGCCAATTTCCATTGTTAGATAGGCGAGTGTCCAGACCTGTTCTTCTACGGCCGTGGCAGAGACGATACATGATTAGGGCCCGGTAGTTTCCGCGAAAAGATTTTTCCCCCACTTTTTGATTTTTACGCTTACGTAACTGCATTTGGCGACATGCTTCAACAACTGCATCACAGGTTGAATTTGCCAGAGAGCATAGTATGTACAAATCCGTTTCTTGCGGATGTAGCACATTTTACCTACATACCAGGCACAGAACAATTGTGTTTATTTTCTGGTAAACGGTGCATTCTAGGCATTTGCGATAAGAGGGACTTTTTTGTTCCTTACAGTGTACCGCCCAATAAGACAACATGTAATGTTCGCAAACCGTAACGCCAACGTAATTTTATGCGATATAAGAAAGGCAACCCATATTATTTTCATTAAAGCGGACGGTTAGAAGGCGGAAACTTTTACACGTTTAAGATCTCAGTAATACGTAACACCACTCAAAGTATCGTAATTTAACTCCTAACCGTTTTTGATTTTCTGACAAAATACTATTTTCAAACTCGATTTTCAAGGCCTTATTCCGCCCTTAATGTTCACGTTTTTTTAAAAAGTGTTCTATATAATGTCGACTTCTTTTTTCATGAGGAATCACCTCCCGGAGTTTGGGCTATTAATTTCCTTACACCCTGTATATATATATATATATATATATATATATATATATATATATATATATATATACACACACTATATATGACATCAAGAATTGTAAAGATAGAATTCAGTCGAATTTCGACAACACCCAGACACAAAAAATAGACACAAAGAAAACCAGATTCCCAATTTGACAAAAGATGGAAGAAGACAAAAAACAGTGGCCAGTGGAGAACAAACAAAAGACAAGACGCAACACGAAACGAGTTAAAATCAACAAAAACCTGCAACGTTTCGGGAATTGTGATGCATCCCAATTTTCAGCCATCAATTATTTGAAATAAAAAAGTAACTTTAGTTTACAAAGGGGTCAATTTATCCCGAACCACCTACAACCTCGCCGGACCGTCGATGTTGTCAACTGGACGAGAAGTGGCGCCGCCAAGCCGAGTGGAAGATTTCCAAGGAGTCGAGGTCACGTGTTGAAAAATTCGCGCTGGGATTGCCCTCGGGACCCCGTCAACCCGGCGCTGGCTGCTCAATTAGTGCTATCTCGTCTTAGATAACAACTCTTCGAGAAGTAGGAAACTGATCAACGCGACTCGCTGACCGATCCATCGTCCTATGTCGTGCCACCGCCTGTGTTGACTACGTGACAAGATTCCATGCACATTTCCTCCTCGTGTATTGCACACGGTGTTGCATAATATCAAGTCCGTATTTTGGAGGAAAAACTTTCACATCTAGAGGAACAAGAGATAGAACTGCGTGACAATGTTTCCTGTATACTTCCTCCTCGACTATTATACACTGTGTTGCATAATATCACATCAAAATTTTGGATGAAATATCTTCACATATGGAGCAACAAAATATATAACTACGAGACAAGATTCGCTGCACATTTCCTCCTTCTCGACTATTGCACACTGTGTTGCGTAATATCAAGTCTGCATTTCGGAGGAAAAACTTTCACATCTCGAGGAACAAATGATAGAACTACGTGACAAGGTTTCCTGTGCGTTTACTCTTTCTCGACTATTATAAACGTTGTTGCAAAATGTCACGTCAGTATTTTGGAGGAAAAACTTTCACAACTAGAGGAACAACATATGTTTATGGACATAGGTCGGAAAACGCTTCGTTACTGTAAGTACAGAATCTCACGACTTAACGGCAGTGCGTGGCGCGTGACCTGGATCATGTTAGTGAGGAACGCTACATCGGACAACGTCTACAGACCAATTAAATACTACCTACTCGCCTTGTATGTAGTTGCCAATATCTACAACGGCATTCCATAGCAGCACAATCCATCCCACACACTATATACACTGTACGTCGTGCATTGTGAACTGTAGTTCAGACACGGTGATTTTAGAATCTATATTCATATAACAATGTTTGTTCTAGATGCGTTGGACCCGCGTTCGGGAGTGCACGGGTTAGAGCCCCAGATCCGGCCATCCTGAATTGTGTTTTCCATGCACAGAAAACATAGTTTGTAAATTTTCCACACGTGTGTATATGAGCGCTAAGAAAGTAGGTATAGTAGAATTGTTTCCCAGACATCCATGATAGCACTCATAAACTTCTTAATAAAACAGTCAAATGTATACTAAAGTTACCAGACTTGTATTGTAACAACTGTAACCAAGGTACTGATTAATTTACTTAATCGTAAAACTAATCAACATCGACAAATTCCGAAAAAAAAATCGTTTTAAACGAAACAGTACACCGAAAATACCTATAGAGGGTAATCGGAAACACACCAAAAACGTTTCATATTGCACATCCTTGCGAAAAATGACGACATTATTGCAATGCATCTCATCTACTAATTTGGCTAAGAGAATGTTCCACCCTAGAAATTCGGGTATGGAATTTCGTATTTTCGCGAGATGTAGAAAACGACGTTAGTAGTATAAAAAAACTCTCCTGGGACAGTGGCTGCTGGCTGTGTTCCGCTCGATATATTCCCTGAAAATTACAAAATAATAATAATAAAACTTAAAATCAAGCTATTACACAATCAGGCTGAAGTCGGCTGAATTTTTATGCAAAACAGTATAAACGAGCAGCTGTTTTTCATCGAAGAAATTATAGTTTTCACAGAAAAAATATGGCTTTTTTTACTGTCCAGGAGTTGGAGGCTGTGGATTAGGGAGTCGGGGATTCGCAGCAGTCATCTTGGATTTCCATTTTCTGCTGCTGTGTTATTCTTTTAGTCTTCCTGCTCGATCATTCCACCTCTACTAGGTCATTTCACATCTACTATATCATTCCTCCTATATTTAATAATTTCATATTTACACTGTATTCCACAATTGCACAATAATTCCGCATATGATCCATCAATCCACCTGTATTATATTATTCCGCCACTACTCTATCACTTTACTACATGCACCTAGTAAGATACTAGGACCACACTTCCCAATCTAAACCTATATCATGGTACATAACATTTATTATCTAAACACAACTTGACCTATACTGATCTAATCTCACCCCAACCTAGCCCGTGGTGGGAATATTACCAGGTGGGACCGTGCGCATGTTCCCCTTCCACTTTCTGTGCTACCTCCCCTCCTTTGTGACGTCATGTGAGTTGCAAGGAATATTCACGCAATATTGCCGAATAATCACATCGAGCGTCTAAAAAACGTTCAAACTAAACTCGTCAGCAATCGAAAACCATTCAGCCCATTTACTTTAAAATTTTTGCACCGAATGTGTGAACTGTCTTGCCGATAAAGCTTTCTGTTTATTTATATTATGCAATTTACTTTATTTTTTATATAATAATCTTACAATGTACTGTCCACTACTGATTGAAAAATACAGGGCCATATATAGTAAGCGAGAAACATTTTAGTTTTTCGAAATAGATGGGAGTTATCAACGGACGAAAGAAAGAGGAAACTCAAACTGTTATTTGTATGCTCTCCTCGAAAGGTCCGGAGATACGCTATAATTTTGGCGGCAAGTAGAAGACAGAACATTTCAGACGCGCGCGTTGGAGATAAGCGACCCGACCACAACTTGTCTCTTGATTTATATATACTTGATTTGCTATGTTGATTTCATTTCTGAATATCATATTTGTTATAAAATAACAAATTTTTGTTATTAGTAAACACCAAATTAGATAATACGAAAAGTAAATTTACAGTCTCTCAACCTTTTTCCATAATTTTACACATATCTTTAATTCTTAGACCTACAACAGCAAACAACAACAGCATAAATCCTAATAGTTAAATGTTATCACATTTTTTTACTTTACGGTACATAGGAACAGAAAAAAAGATTCTTCTTACACTTCATAACTATATGAAACTCTACATAGTTAGTAGTAAACTTATTTCACCACATTACATATTTGCTTGATTGACGAGAAATAAAGTAAATACAAAGAAATCAAACATTAAATAAATGTGGTTGTCTTGGCTTCCGGGCTGGAGCCACGTCTTGTTGGTAGCTCGTATACCAACAACAAGATGCGGCTCCAGCTCAGAAGCCAAGACAACCAGCCTGACAATGGTCGCGAAAGCCTGCAATTTTCTATCATTAAATAAATGTGTTTACAAACTATCCTCATGTCTACAAAATTCGTTCAAAGTGATAAATTACACTTATGACTGAATTGTTAGTTTACAATTTTCTGTTTCCCAATTAATTTTTTACTTCTAAAAATTATAACTAAAATTAAAGTTCAGTAATTGGACGTGACTGTGTTGTTTTACTACAATTATTATTATTTTTGCCACTGAGCGGAACAAATAAGTCTTCGCATGCTTTCTCGTTTTAGATCCATTTACTTTTAATAATAAATCCAACTTACTGATAGCCTTTCGTACAGTAAGATAGCATGTTATCGAGGCTAGTTAAATGCAATTAAAATTTTAAATATTATTCATCATCATAGGTATTCATAAATTACTAGATATATTAAAGATGACAAATTACAATTTAAAACCTTGCTAACTAATTTTGCAATTATAAAAATACAATTTAGTTTTGAGAAAATATGTCGGACTAAATCAGTTTAGACAGTAAGTATATCATACGGTTCGTTATGACTTCGTTATTGTTGAGAACAGATTAAGTTTTCGATACAATAAGATGAAAATGCAATCATGTTGTCAAATAATAAAAAAAAAATCACGTCTTCGGAAGGGTTGGGATTGCGTTTGGATTGTATTAAATTCTCCCCAGCTACCTACCTTCTAATTTTCCCGCCGATTTTCTACTAAATGCTGTTAGTGTATCGTGTACGAATTGTACGAATTGAAACAAACTAAACATCGCCATCTTACGAAGAAAATACAGATATGATCGTTATGAACGGTTTCCAAATGATCAGGAAAACAAATGTATTTAATGTAGTTAATGAATGAAAAGGGTTTCTTAACGAAGGCTGTTAACTGAATTCTTCCTAAAGTTCTTTATTCGGATTAAGTGTGTGCTATTGTGAGTCAAACTTGCGTTTACATTAGTATCTAAGTAGCACTGTTTTTTTTTTTTTTTTTTTCAAATATTCTCTGTA
>PNEQ01026572.1:0-64869 GCA_003012365.1 Medauroidea extradentata | reverse complement strand
GATATATATCGAATGTGAGTCGAAAACTCATATTACTCCATTTTTAACCAGTTTAGGGCCGAATTCGGAAAATATATTTTAAATGGTACTTGGGATACTTACAAAAGCACCAATTTAAAGCAAAGAGTACTTCGATATCTCGATTGATTCGATAGATATGGAAGGATAATCGAAAACACATTTCACGTATTTTCACCCCTTTAAATATAGAATTTTGAAACGATTTTGAGTCCTGTCATAGACATTCGTAAAAGTAACCAATTAAAGTTAAAATCACGATGATAGCCAATTGTGTTTCAAAAATAAAGACGATTCATTAAAAACACATTTTGCCCCTTTTTACTGCCTGGGGGTCGAATTTCAAAAAAACCTAAAACTACTTTTTGGGTATTTACGTAAGCAATATTTTGAAGTGAATATCGACTCTCTATCCCGAAGGGTTCGATAGATATCAATAGTTGATTGGAAACACATTTAAGGTCTTTTCAGCCCCTTAAAAGTTGAACTTCGAAAAATCCTTAAATTGGCTAATATGCATTTTCACGAGAGTCTTATTAAAGTAAAATCACAATGATTGGCCGTCGGGTTCGAGCTCTATCGACGTTTCTTCGGAAACACATTTCACCCCTTTTCACCCCCTTAGATGTCGAATTTCAAAAAATCCCGTCTTAGTGCTCGCCTGCGACCTGAAGGGAACCCCCACAAAAAATTTCACGATTCTAGGTCCAGTGGTTTGGGCTGCAGTTTGATATGTCAGTCAGTCAGTCAATCAGTCAGCTTTCATTTTTATATATAGAGATTTAATATTAACTTCAATGCTCCATTAAAATTTTCTTTACACATAAAACAATATAATACCATGTTTACTTGTTAAAGGCACCGATTTGGGGTGACAATGTTTGTATTTTGGGGATAAACATAGCCTCAAAAATATTTGGAGAATTGATTCTTTTTTTTTTTTTTTGTATATATACACCTGTTAATGCAAACCTCATTATTACAAACTGCACAAATTTTGCTCCCTTCAGATTTGTATTAAAGAGGTTTGACTGTAATTAGTACACAGCTCTAAACAGTGCTAACCAATTAGAATTTAAATACAGGTAGATCATGTACCCATCACCCAAATGAAAGTTACAAATTAATTCAAATTTTTTTTTGATATATATATTTATTTTTATCTTGGGCATCAAGTATATGATGGATGTTTAACTTATGATTGTAAACATTTACACAGAAAGTGTCTGAAATCTGAGTAAAAACAGAGTATCAAAATGTTGCATGTTTCTGGATGGTTAGCTACTGGCTGAGTGAAAACCAGAACGTGTGAAAGGAGCCTTCGGAGATTTTGCATAATATTTACTCTCCAATTTTCAGCTGCAGTCAAAAAATTATGAGAGTTGCTATAGTCATTAAATTTTGTTGGATTGTGGACATACGCCATTGCTCATGTTTAGCTGATCAAACCTGTGTTGAATGACAAAGTACAAAAACAAACAAAAAATATATATATATAAAATGCACACAAAAATATAAAAAAAGCAATCCAAGAGGAATACTGTTAATTTTGTTTTTTTTAAATAAAAGTTTTATTAGACAACAAAGAATTCTAGAAACGGAATTCAGTCGAATATCGACACAACACCCAGACGAATGAAGTTCACATCTTGGTGTTCCGACCAGCTGTGTCTCAGCCTGAAGACGGGGATAGATCACAATCCTCGAAAGGTTGCTTTTTTTTTTTGTTTTAACTTGTGTTGTCTATTGTCTTGTGTTTGTTGTTCACTGTTTTTCGTGTATTTCCATCTTGTTTCATATTGGTAGAGATGGTGAGATTTCGCGGATTCAATGACCTGCATGTTAGAATCAAATATTCTATACATATTGAAGCCCTGTCTATTCGTTCATTGTCTGCTGTTACACTGAGTAGCAGCTAGTGGACAAATGGTCGGGGCTTGAGTATGCATAGGTCATTTGATTCTAACATACAGGTAATTGAATTCGTGAAATTTCATCATCTCTACATATTGGGAATCTGGTTCTATATTTGTCTCTGTCTTTTGTGTCTGGGTGTTGTGTCGATATTCGACTGAATTCCGTTTCTAGAATTCTTTGTTGTCTAATACAACTTTTATTTAAAAAAAAAAAAAATTGACAGAATTCCTCTGGAATTGCTTTTTTTATATTTTTGTGTGGATTTTATATTTGTTTTTTTTTTTTTTTTTTTTTTTTTTTTTTTTTTTTTTTTTTTTTTTTTTTTTTTTTTTTTTTTTTTTTTTTTTTTTTTTTTTTCTTGTTTGTTTTCATACTTTTTCATTCAACACAGGTTTGATCAGCTAAACATGAGCAATGCCGTTTGTCCACAATCCAATAAAATTTAATTGCAAACTTCCATTGCAACAAACATTAAAAAAAAAAAAAGCTGTAGCCATGTTCAATTTATATTACACCCGATTGTAAACAACATATTTGATAACACTTTGTACCATTCCAATTCTTACTAGCTTTAGTTAACCTTAACTCCTGACCACAGTATTGAAATCATTGCTACAGTAGGAATGATGCCTTCTTAAACTGTGTTCTCCAAAAATCTTGGTGGTAATTTTGAAGCAGGCATGGAGATTGAGCTATAGGTGGAATAAATACTTTGTCCCATTTCTAAAGAATGTTCATATATTTTGTTTGAAATCATCTCATAGTATTAAATGCAGTTTTTATAAAATTTTTGCTCAGTTCATTAAAAAAATTTTGGAATGCTGGAAAAAGAACTTGGTAGACAGTCATGTTTCATGAACTGTTTGTAGTGAAAACCTTTGTAGTAAATGAATTTCCATCTGAACTTATTTCCATAAATATATTAATTGAATTACACACAGTTATCAATTTTCTTATGTTTGGCTTGTACAAAAAACTTCCAAAATGTTAAATGTGCATGAATATCAAACATCAGTTTGCAGAAAAAACATTTAAATTACTGTATTTCAGAGCTGCAGTGGCTAAAAAATGTTAGCTTATGTGTGATATTTATTTTAAGCTCAACGTTATTCATAAAACAAATACTATATTGTCAAATGTGGATACTTTAATTGCAGGTGTAACATTGACCAAATCAAGATATTTGTTTTTTGACCATTTAATGAACAAATAAATATGTATAGTTAAGTAATTACACCCCGTAAGTTTGATACAGTTAGATAAAGTTTGCAATTTATTCACCAAATGGCATCAAATAAAATATTTTAAGTAGGTCAGTGTTACCCCAGCAGTCAAAGTATCCACATCTGATAGTACATTTTTAACCTTCTGGTGAATGGGAATGAATAAGTTTTGAGTCAAATTAATTTATATTTTGATTGAATGCATTCTTTTCAATTTCACTGGTTGTAGGTTGTCTTGAAACATTGTATTTACATACCGGTTTTTTTTACAAAGTGACTAATTGAACTGAATCGGGAAGTAGTTACCATGTATCATGTGATTAATAAGCGGACATGAGAATCAATTTCTTTCTTCTCCGAGTGTAATGGAATTTTTGGATATCCTTTATGTGTTAGTGTGCGAGAGATGAGTCTTCAGAATGGTCCTCAACATGTGTATTAAGGTCACTTTGTGCTGTTGGGTTTCATCGTTGCAGCTGCGTAGTTCTCGATTGTGCGTTAGTGAGATGAAAGGCACTGGTTGCCGTTTGTGACCGTCAGTGGTGAGCTCACGTTGGATGAAGACAGGCAAGTAGGCGCCTGAGTGGTGAACCCCTTCGCAGACACTTGCTGTACACAATGTGCAGTGCTGCCACCACTGCCAGCACCCTAGCAGTACGGTCTATCCAGTACAACCTTACAGAAAAAATAATACACTAATCATTCAACCATGTAACACCAGCAGTTGGTTTTGGATATTTCTATAGTATACACAGACATTTATGTGGGCTAAATAATTTTGTCATACTATCCAGGAGATAACTTTAAAAAGGTCAAATTACACAGACGTACTGATAAATAATGCTTCTTAAATGGGAATTTCTTCACAGGGTTCCCTGTACACATTTAGGCTTAATTCTCTAGCTAAATTTAATAGCTTACATGTACATAGTTTTGAAGTCTCAATGAGAGATGCTGGCTGCACATCTACCTATTTTCCCTAGGTTGTACATGCAATAAAACAATTATAGGAGGTTCCTGATCAAGTGAGCACTTTTGAAAACCATCTTGTCTAAAAATAATGTAAAAAAACATTATTTAATGTGGCCTCAGTTGTTAACTTTGACTGTCTTGTAGACATTTTTTTATATACATATTTAAAAGTTGAAGGAAAATATTTTTAGCTGAGCTGCAAAGAGAAAAGTAACTAGGGTTTCAAAAATGCTAATTTTATCCCAAGTCATCTGTGACAGGATTCCACTGTGTTCACTTAAGAGGCAAGTACCTATGCAGAAACAGAATAAAATAAAGGAAATCAGGAAATACGTAATTCGTGTTTTGGTAAATATTAAGAATCATTGCTCATTGTGTTCCAGCCAAACTATTGATTTTAGACATATAGTTCACCATTGAAAAATATTTCTAGAGATGTTATAAGTAGTCGTACATACATTTTTTTTGTTAGGTTAGGTTATTTTATGTTAGTTTATGTTAGGTAAGTTACGTTAGGTTAGTAAATTTTAGGTTAGGTTAAGTTGGATTAGTTTAGTTTAGGTAACCTAACATTAATTTTGGTCAGGTTAGGTTACCTAAACTAAACTAACCTAACAAAAAATTTTACATAGGACTTTTAGACACATTAGAAGTAGTTCTACGTAAAAATAAGGTTGTTAGTTTAGGTAACCTAAATTAACCTAAAATATCCTAACAACCTAACCTAAACAGGCCTAACAAAGAATTTTTTACATACGACTACTTATAACATCTCTAGAAACATTTTTCGTTAATAAACTATATGTCTAAAATAATAGTTTGGCTAGTACATGATGAGCTGTGATTCTTAATATTTACCCATGTTTGTAATACAGTACCGGTCAAAAGTTTAAGACCACCATGTAAAATCATCAAACAGCTCATAGGACCTAAAGTTTTGCCGTGGTATTGATGCCAATTTTTTCGAATATTCCTACAGGTATAAGAAAAGAATCCCCACAGAATATTTTCTTGCAACCACAAAATTACTACATTTTGCAATATAAAAAAAATTGTATGGCCTATTCTATCGACGTTATTTCGATGTTGAATTTTTTATTGGTGTAGAAAAGTGTACTTTTTATTTTGCTCAAATCGAAAAATATCCGAAAAATTTTTGGCAGAAAAGCTAGACACATTTATCAAAAAACATTTTTTAAGAATTTCCTTTCTTTCTTTTTTTTTTTTTACGAAATTCAAAAAGTTATAACTTTTCTGCCGAAATAGCTACCGGAACCTGCTTTCTTCATCCGCGTTGCTCATCTTCTGCTCAACAGGTGGCACTACAAGTCCCATTTTGTGTGCGTGCGGTGTTTGGAGCAATTTACCACTGTTTGCAGCTCTGTCAAGTTACAGCAATTACTTGACCTGTGTTTGTAAACAATGGGTAAGCAAAGTGTGTCAGACAATGTTAAATGGAAATAATTGGTATGAGCAAGTGTAAAAACCCATAGACAGATAGCCCAGCTATTGAATGTAAGTAAGACGTCAATAGAATAGGCCATAAAATTTTTTTATATCCCAAAATGTAATAATTTTGTGGTTGCCAGAAAATATTCAAAATTTCATAACTCCTAAACTAAACATAGCATCTAATTGTATCTGTGGAGATTCTTTTCTATTACCTGTAAGAATATTCGAAAAAATTGTCATCTATATCGTGGCAAAACTTTAGGTCCTATGAGAAGTTTGATGATTTTACATGGTGGTCTTAAACTTTTGACCGGTACTGTACGTAGAACCTTGAGTTGCAATGACATGATAGCTTTTGACAATTTCATAACCTTAAAGTTACCAACATGTAGTGACTGAAACAGTAGAAATGAGAGAGATGGTATACGGTAGTTACCTGTGAAGTCTCTTTTGAGCTGTTGGTAGTGTCTCATCGGGATCGTGCAGGATATGTCTGCGAATGCCAAGCATGTAGGCCTGCACGTACTGGCTCCAATCAATGTGCGAGACGTTGGTGTCGAAGAAGACACTGTCTTCGTCTTGGGAGGGCAACGCATCTGCCAAAATTTTGAGGTTTTCACTGTGAAACTTCCATTCGTGCAGTGTGAAGTAATTCCCATTCCTCGTTGACTTGTGGAAACGGCGTGCCAGCTTCAGCATTCTGTAAGCAGGCTCATTGTATTGGTTATATGTGATGGATTACCACCAGTCAGTGAATTTGCTAAGTTCTAGTGGATTATTTAAATATACACCTATTGCACGCACTCCATGTCCAGGTATTATTTTATATATATGTTAAGTCAAACGTAGAATCATGTTTGGACTGCTCTGGATTTTAACCTACACCCATAATGTATAGGTCAGAACAGTAATAGTAAGATGATTAAGTTATCTGAGGAGCGCAAGAGGGAATGAACTACAGTGCTGTGTTGCCACATTATGCATGTAAAACGTTATCATACAACATTTTGTCGCTAACACTTTTGTCTTCAGTTTAGCCCAGAATTCATGTAGTATGCTTATACTCAATTATGTTGTTGTTTCTGGACAAATGTATTGTATACGTACATACTGGTTCTATAAAATAGAAATCAAAGTTATTACAATTTTTTGAATATAGTTTATACTAGACAGATTGTTAAGACTCCCATTTCTAAACCTAACAGGTCCCTGGATTTACGCATGTGGGAAAAGTGTTGGACGATGCCGCTAGTCGGCGGGTTTTCTTAGGGATCTCCAGTTTCTCCGGCCCTTTCATTCCGGCGCTGCTCCACTCTTCACCAGTGCTAAAGACCTCGATGTTGAAGGCTGACCAAAATCTCTCTCACTCACTCACTCTTACCCTAACAAATGTTATAAAAAGTACAGTTGTGAAAGTGCATACTTTACTTTGTTTATTGACACTATGTGCGTGTAGATATCACATTTTTGCTTCAAAGAAGTATCAACCTACAGAAATATTTATTTCTAGGAAAATCAGTCTTGCTTAATTAAGATTTGTAGGCTGCTTATAAAGTTGCACAAAATATTTCTAAAGTTATAACTATGGTCAAGTTTGTATTTATGTTAACAGAACATAAACGGTAAATAATATAGGTATCCAGTCATTATTATTCTGAATTATCAATATAAATTTAACTTCTAGTCAAATTTTTTTATAATGTACAGTACTAGACATCTTGCATTTTGAAAGTATATACTGTAAATAAATAAAAATCCTGTCTGAAGGAAGTTCAGAAGAGTATGTATGTATTTAATTAATTATTAGAAAAGTCACCTATTTTTAGTGAAAATATTTCCTAAGTTTTGTCAGTTTTGATAGGCAAATTTTCTAATGTTTATATTATGTTTTCCTGAAGTGATTTTGGTAATGTGGTGTTTTGGTGATTAGGCCTATGGTTTTGACATCTATTAAAATCGAGGAGTGGGTCAAATATTTTACTGGGCTAGCTCAGAGTCCCCATGTCTCCCACAGAAAGTTCATCAAAACAAAACACATCTCAAGATTGAAAAATAGTACTGATAACTATAACAAAACCAAAGAAAGCAGTGAAAGGAACTGATGAAATTGTATTTTTACTTTCAAAGGTTATTATTTCAGAAATAAATTATCACCATCACTCTTTAAATAGCCACTAAAATAAAATTCTTACTATTTTTAACAGATCAAAGACTATACTCTATCCATTCCAAGATTGCAGCTTGTGTCACTCCGCCTGTTCGCGCGCTTGAACGACATTGGCTGTGCAACAAACCGCCGCACCACCTCCGCGTGTCTCGCGAGCTGTCGACTGGCGACAAGTGGAGAAATGGAATCGCGCCTCGCTGTGGAGGAAATGGAATCACGATGGACGTGGCGTCGTCGCGTAAGTCGTAGTTAATCCATTCCATGCTCATATAGTATTTCATGCGCACAGAGTGATATTATATTACAGAGGATTAAAAAATGTAACTAAACGATAAAATTACCTATCCCGAAATAAAACACAGAAATTTAGCGTAGGAACTATTTCCTGTTGCAACGACACTGTTAACTAACCAGCCAACCAATGATCGAGAGCTCACCTGTGACAATGTTTATTTCTGCTGCAACCTTAGAATGGATACAGTATAATCAAATTACTTAGGTTGCTGCCAGAATTAAAAAAAAAAAAAAAATTAAATATCCATTTCAAATCTCAGCCTTCATTTTATGGATTACTTAGGATAACAATTTAAAGATTCAGTCTAAATTTTAAACTTAAATAGAGTTCAGTTTCTTATAGTCAAAAAAATATTTAAATATTATTTTACAAATTTGTGGAGAAACATAAGATTTCTTTCTCTCAGGCAGATGAGTATAATTAAAGTTTTTGCAGCTAGTTTTTGTTTGTAGCTCTGTCACGCATTTCACAGCTCCGTAAGATGGCGTCCGCGATGCCCTAAAGCAACTTTGGTAGTGTAAGCCTTGAACTTAGCTGACGTCTTGTAGACAGAGTGCAGACGATACGATGCTTCCATGACAAAACGAGCGCAGTGTGACTTCTCGTTGTGCAGTTTCCTCTTCAGTTAGATGTCTTCCCTGAAAAAAGGTACATCCCTTAAATTGTTCACTGCTACAATTGCAAATTCAGCACATTAACGAGATCGCAGGCATCGAAACTAGGTTAATTATTTTCGTGGCAGTCTGCGTCCAAGGCCCTCTTCTGTGGTCCTCTTCTCATATGGCATCAACCTCGCGACATCGGTGACCTGGACTAAAAACGCTACTCGTTCTTTAATTATTAGAAGTTAAGCCCTAAAGACGGACCAAGCACTTTTGCTGGCGTTTTTTCTAGTAAGACGAAGAAGATTAACTTCCCTCTTTGTTGGAAAAATTTGATGCGATAGTCATTATTATTTGCCCTCTGCGAATCACAGGACTTAAATTCGATTTAAACTTATGTTTTCCGCGTTCGGCTCTAACATCGCACATCTCAAAATTGTGGTAATACTTGGAGAAAGGCTTTCTTTAAATGAAATTTTTTTGAACCATTATACAAAAAAAAAACTTAAAAAGCTTTTAAGAATCTAACCTGAAATCACACCACTTCCTTTTAAATTCAAAATGGTTAGGGTAACATTGAAATTAGTAAACATTAAATATTTTAACTTCAAAATATGCTAAAATAGTGGCTTTTTCAAAATAAACAAGTGTACATGAACACAAACAAAACATTATTCAAACACTGAGGTAGCAGCACGCTACAGTAATGTTTATGTTATTCTTCCTGTATTTTCATTGCAAATTTTTCAAAATGTAAACAAATATTTTTGAAGCTGAGAAGGTATGCAATGTATACTATTCCTTTAGTTAAAAGTTTAATTTTAATGATTTTTAATTAATTCAGAAATACCGAGTACCTTATCATTTGTATATTTGTATTTTACCGTGTGTTCCTTATTCGTTTATGTAACCAATTTTTGCAGTTGATAAAATTTACTCTGGGTTATGCTATTTGTTCCATGTTTTTGTACAAAGTTTGAAGAAAATTTCTTGTGTTTATTTTCTGTGACTTCTGTTCTGGCATGTTACACATTCCAACATCATCATAAATTTAAATTTATTTTCGCTTTTAACCATGTAATTTCTAAAACCATTATTTAATCTGTATAAAAGAAGGTAAAATAAGTGGGTAGCAACAAACAATTCAAATCACACCAGTTTCATGGGTATGGTCTGTTTCACGTAGGAGTTCCAGATTTCAACAGTTCTGAAGGATGTCATGTGAAAATTTTTTACACTGGAAAATAATTTTGGCTTTGAGCTCAGTATGTTTGTTTGTAGAAATCATTTGATATAAAGGAAAAGATTGTTTCCATGGAATCAGCTGTCACAAACTAAAATTTTTATATGAGACAAGCTATAATTGACACGCTCAGAACTTAACTTTCTGTGTTTATTTAGTTAGAATAACAAAATTTGTTCAATATCAATATCATGTATATAGGCAGTTCACACACATACAAACACACACACATGCGTGCACACACATTCACACATGTACACGCACACACAAAAGTTAAGCTTGTTGTAAACAAACATGCAACATTTATTGATGTTACAATGAAGGGGCAGCCTCTTCGCTTGAGATTACTAACTTGCCTCCAAATAGAAAGTTTCGGGTTGAATGCCAGTTAATTCATTGCTCATGATTGTAATTTTTAAATGTAAATACTTTTGCGCTTCTGAGCCTTGATATTCTCATCGCATTAAGGTCAGTTAAATAAAACAAAAGTTATTGTGAATCAAATATACAGAAATGTTTAAATGATTTGGATACCACACAAATAGTCAGCATACAGTTTTTGGGGGATAGAGCAATCATGTGTTTGAATTACAGCAAACATAAAAAAAACTCACTCTTTGAATGTATTGGTGAGATGCTGAGTGCAGTACTCACATGGGGCGAGCCCCCACTGCCTTACGCAGCAGGTCCATGACGAAGGCAGGCAGAAAGTGCAGTAGCAGCTCAGACAGCGCAAACAAAGTCCTGCTGGTTGTGTAAGAGAAGCCGGGGTACCACACAGTCTGCATGGATGGCTGCGCGCATGCATGCTTCCATATGAGGCTGCTGAGGCTGCCCCAGGTGATAGGCCTTGCTGTCCCAGATGTACAGTTGTACACCCGCACCTCCCTCGACCTGCATACGAACGTCACATCCAGTATGTGGGAACAATTTCTAATTGTGAACGTGTCAAACTTTATTACTTAACACAGCTGTATAAACAAACAGTGTTTACGGTGGTAAGGATTTTGTTACAGCACACTGTAATTTACTGGCATTGAACTATTTGAACCTTTTGTGTTACGTATATTTATGCATAAGAGAAGGAGTTTGTTACTACTCGACCACGACAACTAGTCCCGCAGGAAAAATGCGAACTACTGCTGTGTTCTCGTTGATGACCACGCGCAACTGTTTAGCACACCACAGCACCGACCATAATGCTGTGGCACAGGCAGTTGGCTTGGTTTTCGCCGCTACCTCTCCACTGAGAGTGTGCCATGAACTCACGTCAGGTGCAGTACATTTCCACTCTCTGTGACGAGTCTACCTAGTACTAGTGCTACGCTTCTTCACCTCATGGGAGGATTAGTTTTTGTGATCAAGTAGTATTAATCAATTCCAAAATTGTTAGAACAAAAGATTTTCTCTGAGTAGACAAATATTAATTGTAAGACTTTTATTTTAGGGCAGTGTAAAGTGTCAAGCAGAGGACTTGAGCTTGAAAAGTACCCTCTCTTGAATTAATTACATAAATGTACAAGAATTCTGACAGAATATGCAGTACAATACAGTGGAACCCTTGAATTACCCTTTTCATGAGGAGAACTGAAAACGGTGTAATTCAGTTCTGAGTTTTGGGAAAGTGTAAATTAGAGGATTATACATGTAGGCCTATACAGTAAACACGTATTTTACAATTTTATACTGACAAGCCAAAATTGAGTGAATAAGTAGAAAGTGTAGCTGAAGAGAAACAATAGGTAAAAATCTATTGGTTTTATCTGTAACTTTTAAAATTGTCAGTTAAAATATTACATATGTTTTTGCAAAATTATCGATATAAAATGTGTTGGTTATCTACAGAATATGTTTAATTTTGCGTCATATTTTGTTGAGTAATACAGCCAAGTTCCCAATGGTCATCTGTAATTAACTAAGAACTGCACATTTGAAGTAATTACCATAGCATTCACTCTGATGTGTAGTTATTTTATTTATGTATATTATTTCATTTCAATGCTCTATTAATTTGTTTACAGCATGAGAAAGCAACATACAAAATATTATACTATCATTGGTTTCTTAGGAACCAAAAAAGTGTAATACAAGGCAAACCATTATCAATAGAATGTAATGTACCGTAAATTTTTAACATAGGAAAAATGGAGGAGCAAAACAATATGGTGTATTTAGGAGGAAAGTGTAATTCGAGGGAACGTGTAATTTGGGTTCTATTACTGTATATCTTCCAAAGAATGTTTAGGATAAAGAAAGCAAACTAAAAGGATAAAGAAAGCAAACTAAAAGTTCACAATACAGTAAACAGCATGGTCGTTAGAGACTGAGCCAATGGTTTATATGTGACACAGAGGAAGATTCAAATGTGGCATTCAGTTTAGTAACTGTCCCAGCTTTTAGCCTACCTGGAGTGATTTTGGAAAAATATGGAAAACCTGTCAGGATTGCTGGATTGGTTTTTCTGAATGTGAGTCCAGTGTCGTACCACTGTGCCATCTTGTTTCGTACGTAAAGTACAACAAAATTTACATCCTAAGAACCCAGATGGATTAAACGTCGGCATTCGTACATTATTTCCAATGGTCCTATCTTTTTTTTTATTTTTACCTGCACGTCAAGTCCACGACCATAGAATATCCACGTGTATTGAAATTTATTTTCAGCTCCTTGAAAATAATAGTAGACTTTGCACTGTATGTTGAAGCTTAGTTGAAACAGAACATTGTGGCTGTGAACTCTACTGCAGCTGAGCCCTATTCAGGGCTACATCATTCAACAGACTTGGACCAAAATTGTAAGGGTAAACCTCAGGACTCAAGTATGCATATTATGTAATTTGTTTGGTCCTCTGTTGGGTCTGAATCCCCAAAATTAACTTATATCTCTTGTTCATTACATTTCTCAGCTCATTATATTTTTTGGAGTATTTTATGTTTTTATTTTATGAAGTTGTGTTTGACCAAAACTAGGTATTTCAGCTATTAAAATATATATATTAGGTTGTAAAAAAAAACAGCTGAAAACAGTAAAATAACACAAGGTCAGTGTGGGTTTTGAGTTGGTGGAGCGACCAAGAAATTTTCACTCTTGGATATTTGAAAGGTGTAGACCAAAGCACTTACTATTGAGATGAGGCTCCTTCCTCATGTACTCTTATTGTTAAATTTGAGGAGGATTGCTGAGTAATTTTCTAAACAACTTGCCAAATCCTGGCAGGAGCTGGAGACGCTGAGAGTGCATGATGTCAGTTGACAAGCATGAAGATAGATATTGAGTGATCATCCAACACAGCCTTGGTAGAGGAAAGCTAGTAAGCCAACACCCTCACTGAGTGAAGTTGATGCATATTCCTTCAAAATTACATGTGATCAGCATCATCTTCCACCCAGCCTGTATCTCCCGTGATGGCCTATGTGGTGACGATGAGCGTAGTATAGTGGGTAGAAGGTTGATTTGAGCTATCAGAAAATTATCACTCAGTACAGGCTTGGTCCTGTTTCTGAGGACTAGATGGAATCCTACTTGAAATGCTAATAAGCACCTGGTCAGCAATCGGTCCAGACTGCCAGTCCCAGGGTGGCAGTATGTACAGTATTCAGCTTGGAACAGCGGCCCAGGGGGAGTTACGGTACTTTGGATTCAAAATCAAATTTGGGATTACTGTGTGTGTTTTTTTTCTGTCATTTTAATATTTATAGTAGGTTTCTTATACTCTCTGACACTGGTGGGAGTTAGAACCAAATTGTTAATGACAGGTAGGGAGCTCTTTCTACATTATCTGATCAAAATTATTGGGCCAACCCTTAGTGAACTTAAAAACACACTGCAGTGTATCTTGATCTTTTCTGCTACTGTTGCTGCTATTAAAGGAAGCAGGGTATAGTCTGTCTCATATAAGAATTCTACTTTTTGACATTTGTGTTTGCATTTATTTTTTTAGTTGTTTCCATGAAATAAGCAGTATTTTCCTCTGCCACAAGTAACTTTTGCACAAACACACTTACTTGGGTCTTAAACTGTGCAATTTATCAAGTTATTTCCTGCAGAAATTGGTACACACGATAGCCTTCAAAACTGTCAAAAAATGGAATTCTTTCGTGAGACAGACTATACTCATTATTTGTCATAGCTGTGCAATTATAGCAGAATGGGTGGAGCAAGGAATCTCTATGAATTTTTTAATGTGGTGTACATATTAGTTGCCCCATCAGTGAGCATTCAGTCTTTTAGGACCTACTGTCTATCAAAAGTTGATGAGAGTCGAACATTGGGATGTGATGTTAAGTGGAAACAGGAAGCCTAAAAAAAAATGCAGAAAAACCACAAGCTTGTAGGACATGTGTTGACAGTGCCATTAATTTTGCAGATACATATCTGGCACCATTTCTATAACCCAGAAGTTGAGAGATTTGGATTTAAATTAAAAGTACCTCTCTAAATCAGTATGATAATATTACAGCGCACGTTAAAAGTTGAAAGCTGTACTGCCATTTAATTCAACTTCTTTATGTCTACGGTAGGAGAATACTTTGGGGGTGAAAGACATGTGCTTTGATATGACACTGCTCTGTGCCGTTAATCTAGGGTCAGTTCTGTACTTGTGTGGAGCCCCTACCTCAGTTTCTTCAAACACCTCCGAAATAAACTGGAACAGTGACTGCATGCCATACCCCCAGAGACATCTTCACACCTGGCTGATAGCCGCCACACAGGGTTAGAACTATTATAAGGACTTCAACCCCTCCCATCCTCCTCATTAATATTGGAAGTACATGTGAAGAATATTCATAGGACAGTTTCAAGGTAGTGTCAGGATACTGATATAGCTGATTGTTGATGTTGAAAATTAAAGTCACCATTTGCTCAATTGTCTTTACAAGAGTTCCACTTTCTTGTTTTTAAAAGAAAAACAGCCCATGGATGGAGTTTTTTTCTGTTGCATGTCCTGGTGTTGAAAATATGAAATTAATAGAAGAATGGAACCTTTAATTTTTGTGGACTCAGGATCACCTGTGTACCAGTTTTGTACTCTGAAATGTTTGTCAGTCTGCAGCTTGTTTATCGTTGCCGTTTTAATCGACATGAAAACTTAGTGATCGTGAGGTGAGGTTAGAGGGTTTTATGACCCTTTAACGGCGAGGTCTTGAGAGCCAATGAGGGTGAAATGAGGTGAAGGGACAACACATGATCAATATCTGAGCTGGGATTCGAACCCAGGACCTCTTGCACCCTTAGTGATGGCAACTGGGGATATGGACACTACGTTGCTTCAAGTAGTCAGGACAGTAGATAAGCCAGCTGTACCTGAATGTGGCAGTGTACCACGCGACTGCCATCAGAGCGTTCACCACCACGTCAACAGGAACAATGTCCACCACCAGGCTCGTGTCACCCAGCAAGGTGCGAACTGTTCCGCGGCCCATCTCCATGACGACGCTCGTGATGCCACCCAAGTTGTCTAGCCAGCCTGGTGCTGGCTCGTGCCATGCTGCTGTCACTGCAAGCACACATCAGGCGTGTGATTGTGTGTCCTTACACGTACTCGAACCAGATATAAACTAGAATGAAATTACTTTCGTATCTAGTTCTAGTTATTGGCTGTTGATGTGCTGACAGATCTGTTGCAACTTTATGTTTATCATGGATTTGTACTGCTTTGTTCTTATGTATGTAAATGAAAATTTCTTCAGTGCCCTGTTGCATTTATTAGATGTTCCAACGTCTTGGACATACCCTGCCATAGGTTTAGTATTTATTACAAGTTGTTTGGATGCTTTATGTAATGACCTTCCAGGGAGAATGTTTTTTACCATTAATTTAAGATGCACTGTCTGATGCCCAGTGTGGTGACAGGGGCATCAGAAACTGCTGTTTGAGTGTGGTGTTAACTGCGCGAAAGTGAGGTTGCGTTACCAAGGGAAACCTGAATTTGTAATTAAAGTTTCATGATAAAAGCTAAATTTCGGTTATGGTGTATGGTTTCCCTCACTTTCGGCCAGAAACAAAGTGCTATGTAAGTTGGTTGAAATATATTGTATTGTGTTGGAAATGCAAAGTAGTTGACATGTTAAAAATTAGTACGACAGTAGCTGCAGTATAAATAAATAAATTTGAGTGTTAAGAAATTACAGCAGAACCCTGTTATGTTTTTCAAGGGACCTGTGAAACAAAGTGTTATATGCAGGAAAATGTTATAAGCTGGAATCAATATTTTTACACCAATAAATGAAAACTACACAAAAGTAACTTAAAATTTGACGGTGTATGTACAGTAAATAAGCATACGAGATTAAATGAGGCTATAGTTACTGTGCCATTAGAAACATGATTAATACATACATTGTGTGTATAATGAGGCTTTCCAACTTGTCTTCTGTAGGTTCATCATCGTCATCTTCAGGATCGCAGTCTTTAATATCACTGTCATGTACACTTATGTCATTTTCCTAGACACTAATTTGTTTTTTACAGTTGTTTTAGTCTACAGCTTAGTTATCTTATCTAAAATAATACATTTAAGAACAATTTTTACCATAGTTGTGGTTAATGTGTGAGAAATAAGTGATGTTATGTGCTGGAAATGAAAATACCAGTGATGTTAATAAGTAGAAAATGAAAGCTTTATGGAAAAATTGTGGGCCCAAAGAAAAGTGATGCTATATGCAGGAAAATGTTATATGTGGGAATGTTATAACAGGGTTCTACTGTAGTAACGTATGTGTGTTAAGAAATTAGTAGCACCTGAAGTTTCACAAATGCAAATAGGTTCGCTATGTGCTAAAATTGTCCACTGGAGTAGGTAAATGAGTGTAATTTCTCTAATATTCGATCCGTTTTCGTGGTGTTTACTGTTTACTTGTTCAAATCTGAATGTGTCTTCACTTATTTTGACACCTGCAGTTGTTTCCTACACACCTGAAACTAAAGTTTCCCGAACTGACATTTGACGTATGGTATAAGCTTTCCTGGAAACCTCAGTTTACAAAATGAAGTTTCGGAAACTGCAGTTTCGTGCATCGGTGTAAACATAGTGTGTGTTGGGCTGTTCTTTCACCTCTTCCTTGTTTCGGTTTCAGCGAACATGTAAGTCCTCTGCTCCAAGTATTGTAGTGTGTTAGGTTGGGAACTTGCCCCCCATGATGTACAAGGCGACTGCCGTCATGTGTATACTATAGTTAGTATTTCTAGTCATTTTTTCTAAATTAACCTTTTAGTCGCTGTCTGTAAAAAATTCTCTTCAGGTTTAAATTATGTTGGGGATAGATTTGCTCTGTGTATTTGTTTCTTGTTTTCTTCGCTGTGACCCCTTGGTCTAATGGCTTTGCATGGCAGGTGTTTCTCTCTACTAGTTTATTTGCAATGTGTGAATTTTTCCTGATTAGTGATTTTGAGCAATGAAATTGGAGCTTGTGGACGTAACATGACATTGGTATTCATGAAGTAACCTTTTCATAATTGTACCATGGGATTTTTCACAATCATTATTTGTCACTTTCTTGCAGCACACGTAATTGTGATGTTTGCATTGGGTACATTTTTCTTGGTGATATACCATTCAATTAGTATGATTATTAAGTGACCTCACTATGTCTTTATTAAATGCCTGCCTTATAAGATTTTGTGAATCGTTCGTGTGCATTGGAGCAACATTCTGTAACGTCAACGTGGAGTCCCACTAAACGATTTAAATATGTATGGTATTCATTGTTCGTATATTGGGATGCTTTTTCTAAAACTATGGAATTCAAACCTAAGTATAATCATTGATTCTGATATGAAATTTTACATCATATGCTTATGAAATATATGTGCACTTGCTTTTGAAATTATGTATTTGTGTGTAAAAAACTTATGTTCATTTGCTAACTCTGAAATGAATTTATATATCATTCTTTTGAAACTATTCGAGAGCAAAGAATGAATAGAGCAAGTTTTCATTACGCTCTTGCTTTTTTGGTAAACCCTAGTTCATTTATGTTTCTTCTTTTCTATAACTCATGTTGACCCCGCCTTCTGCAACTGCAGAGGAGGTTCAAAGACTATCCCTGAGAACACCAAATGTCACTTGTGTATTAAATATTTTAGCTTGAGAGTAATCTACGTACATACTCTTTTTTTTTTTTTAATTTTATAATGTATTCATTTAAATTCATTGTGCATTCAAAAACTTGTAGTGGTGAGATGCCATAGATTGAAGATATAGGTGGTACTTTGTGTCGGGAGCACAAAAGTTGCCCTTCGTTTCAGAAGCATGAAAGTGGCTCTTTGTTTCGGAAGCATAAAAGTGGTTCTTCCTTGAAACTAAGACGACCCCCTATTTTTATAATCCACTATCTGTCAAAAAAATCTACTTCCATTCAAGTAAATATTGTAATTCATTTCTGCATGACCAACATTTTTGTAACTGTTATGTAATATTTACCCCATTTTACTTCTTTTTCCATTAATTAATACCATAGTAAAAAAAAAAATTTAGTAGCATTTACCTGTACACATACTTTATTAACTCAAATATTTACGAATATTTTAGAAAAACTCCCTGGATATAGCGATTTTCATTTATGTAGTGTACTAACACATTCAAGTCTGAAGATCTGTGAGACTTCTTTTGAATTTAGTTTCTTTAATAATGCCTGAGAATTAATGTTAATTGATGTTTATAGCTGTAGCCTAGTACACACTAGTAGACATGTTGCATGATTTTTGTCTCTGAGACGTGTCTCAGGTTGTCTGCGTAGACATGTCTATAGACCAATCTCCATCTACGGGCCTGTTCCGAGACCAAATATCGCAGGTCTAAAGTCTCCCGATCAGAATGGGAGATGGCATGCAACGTTAGACATGTTGCACAACATTTTGACAGTGTGGACGTCATTCTGTGTCTAGAGGCGAGACACGTCCCAGTCTGCCTCCAGCTACCAAGTGATGTGGTTCGGCTGTTTACAGTTGTTTTCCAAACTTGAGGTGTAACGAGAAAGTTTTAAAACTGTGTCATATTGTTTGTGGGATGTTACGAGTCCCAACTACAAAAACCGGGTAAAAAGAAGTCGCCTTGGAATCTCTGGCCGCAAAACACAATGTGACAGTAGCGGAGATAGAAAAGAAAATCCATAATTTAAAAACATCATTCAACCGGGAGCGACAAAAAAAAAATACTTCGACTAGTGGGACCTCTCCCGAAAATTCCACATGGTTTGCTTACGAGTTTTTGCTATTCCTGCTACCAGCGAACAAGTCAAAGGGCAGCCAGAACACAGATTTGGATGGTACACGGAGTGAAAACAATGAAGATGAAGTAATTAAAAATTACTGTATTTAAGTCTTTATTACATTGTATTACTAATTTATTAAATTACGTAAATTCTTTATTAAGTTAATTAAAATTTATATTTACTTAAATTCTTTGCTTAACTAGCAGTACAAGATTGGCTACTTTATACGTAACTAATTCGTTTAATTACAATTAAAAAAAAAAGGGTTGCACAAGTACTTACAGTTGGCACTTGCGGATAGAAAACACACACAGATGGACGAACACATTTCTCCACGGAAGCGCGGCTACAATATTTCGCCGACTGCATCTGCTTCGTCAGGCGTTTGTGCAACCCTCTATTTTTTAAAATTGTAATTAGTAGCCTAGCGGCCTTTCCCGCCATTGTCCTAATTCATTTAATTATTTAACTAAATCTTATAAATAACTAAATCTGTCTTAACAAATATATTATTAAGTGAAATAAATATGCTACTAGTTTACAAAATGTACCAATTAGAAAAAAAATCACCTTATTTAGTAATAGATGTGCTGGCCCAATTATTGTTCGATGCCTAATTATTTGAGCAAATATAATTTAGCTGCTGTTGCTATTAAGCAGGATCAATTATGTATTATAATTAGTATAAAAAACAAGAAATAAATTCCCTGCAAAATAATATCAGGTTTCTTCTCTAGTAGACTTGAAAAATAAACATTTTCAGTGTAAACAATAATTGTTCTGTCTAGTGTGTTACGAATTATGATATAAAAGTGTCTTGTTTTTTAGGGTTGTACGATCAACAAAAACAGTACACTTTTGTTTGCAAGTTACTCTTTGACTAATTAACCAAGTATAGTTCTGTAAGTGCCAATCATTCAATGTAAATAAGTTTGTAACCACATCAATTTGTTTTTGTTTTAATTTTTTCATTTATATTAATTAATTGAGTTCAAACTAAATATCCACCATTTACGTGCGTTTCGGCTGAAAGGCAAGCATAAGTTAAATAAGTAAATTACTTTATTGATTCGTATTGCCAAGCTACCTCTCCCTCTGGAGAAATAAAGTAATCACGAAATTTATCACAAATTTTACGCAAGCTAGCTGAACATTTTTGGGGAGTATTTTGGAGATCCACCAAACGACTTTCTTCATTAATTTTCCTTCTCCAAAATCCTTCAATTACATTTACATCACCATCATACTAGTCAAAACTTCAGGAGGGGTGTAGGCATGTCTTGAAACTGAATTCCTGCATAAAAAATTGTGTAGACAGATGCAAGCCAACATGATGGCTCCACTTTATCTGGCTGTAAAGCTTTGATTTAAGAAACACCCAGAATTTGGAAGACATGATACCAAAAACGTGCTTCGAGCTCTACTCAGCCTATAGTTGTACACTCTCTCTGGAATGTCTAATATACGACCAGGGTACGGTTTCATCAAATAATTAGACATAGCAAAGCGTCATCTCCCACAATAACGTATGGTACTGGTTCTGTTCTTCTTGATAATGCCTCGCTTCTGGGTACGTGTGCAGTATTGTTTTCTAGATCCTTTTACAGTGAGGTGAACTTGTAAACACTCCCATCAGAAATACATCCTTGGCATCCAACATCAGTGTACAATAATTTGTAGATGGCGTCTGCAACGCCAAGGAACACAATGCTGAAAGTGCCTTTGTAGTTGAAATACGAGCTCCCGTTGTGTTGTTGGGCCACCATCCAAATGTGCTTACCATCGATACTGCCTATGCAGTGCGGAAAATTCCATCTACTCTGAAATTGCTGGGAAATAGTTTTCCATGTAGCTTCAGAAGTCAGTCTCTGAAACAAAAAAACAAATATACGAATCACAATAAAAAATTCTGAATAAATTTTTACAGTAACTTTTGGTGGAAGCTGAGGAAACAATGTGATATTTTCAATAAGAAAATAATTCTGCTAAGCTCTTGACAACTTTTGATTTTAAAAAATTTATTTTTGTTTTAGGAGAGGTTGTTGGATACTGGTGATAATCTGGAACAAGAAGACGCTCAAAATGTGGATGCGGAACGTGAGGACAATCGCCCACCATTAAAAACCCCAAGAAACCCTCCTAAACAGGTCCGACAGAATGAGGACTCCCCTGCACAACATGCTGTCAACTGCATGAAGTCTCTATCAGAAATTATTACTACCAGAAATGAGATTTCGGTATTTGGGGAATATGTTGTAAATAAAATGAGAAATTGTAACAGACCTAGGGTGGAGGTCGCTTTGGCTCAGTGCAATATTAATGATAATTTTTTTTGATTGGACACTGGTATGCTAGCTGCTGAAATTCGGTCCATTAAAATGCCATATACACCTTCCCCATCATCATGCGATTCACAAGACAGTTATTGCGCAAATCCTTCTATACCTGCTGCAGGTGGTATAGAAGGAGTTGGAGATGTTCAACTACAGCAGCAATTAGAGTCAAGGGATGAAATGAGCAATGACATTCATGATTTTGTAGAGAAATATACCAATCTATAAATGTTTTGCATTGAATTATTCCTCGTCTAATGTTATCTGATTTTGTTATTAAAAAGTGCATATTAATATTAATTTTGTAATTGAAACTTTTAATTAAAATAAATATTAAATAATGTTAATTGTTTTATACATACCTTTACATATTATTTTAATAATGAGATAATTGCTTCGCAAACCTCTGGTACCATTTTTGATATTGCCCGCTTAGATATTCTGAAGGTTTACATGAGGCTTGTGAATCAGTCTCCACTTTCTAGGAAACGCAGTGTGACTGTCAGTCAAAGAGAAGCTGGGATGGTTTATCTCAATTTTGTATCTTTCTTCATTATTATCGCTCCAACCATCAGATGCAAATCTTCAAAATCTGTAGGCATCAGCCGAATGAAATTCCGAAAACTCATGGCGTCTTTCAGCCTTAATTTATTTAACAATGCATTACCGAACCTAGGTCCTTCTGCGAGCACTTCACGCGTCCGTCAAGGTTTACATTTTCGCGTTCTTTCACCTGTAATTAACACTAAGCAGGAACTCATTCCACATAAAACTATGGTGAGCTGCAAAGATGGGACTGAGAAATTCACATCGTAGTGTGGACGCTAGACGAGACAAAGAACAGTGGCTCTAGGTGGTCTATAGACAAATCACACAACATGGTCTATCGTAGTGTGGATGCTAGACAAGACACTGTGTCTCTAGACTGTCTATAGACAAATCGCGCAACATGGTTTACTAGTGTGTACTAGGCTTATGAGATAATCTAATTTCCTTTTCATTTTTATTAGTGCATAAATTATGTGTAGTTATTTGTTTGGCTTACAAACTGTAATATGATTTCCACTCATAAAGGTTTGTGAACGAGCGACTTAGATTAATTGGGGAAATTCACTGTTGTACAGTTACGTATAGTTTCTGAACAGCAGCAGAAGCAAGATTTAATTGTATCTGATTAGTTGCTGCGCTCTTAGCCATGCATAATACATGACTCACTGACACAAACTGGCTGCGAGTCCCCTACCTATGGAAGGCCTTACGATGGCGGCAGGAATGTCGTCCGCTTGGTGAACCACCAGCCACTCGGCCATCGCCTTGGTCATGGTGTAGGTGTTAGGGTGCTTCCCCCGCAGCTTCTCAGCGACCTGGTCGAGCACGTCGTCAGAGAAGGCCTCGCAGCAATGGATCACGCTCTCTGGCTCTGCAGGAGGAGGGTACACCACCTCCTTCACCTCACCCCGGTCTGAGTTGGAGTACGCAGTCGACACATGCACGAACGCCTCCGACACAGTCATGCATACCACTCACTTTCTGTGTTCCTACTTCATTACACATTCATTCTAGGTCACTAGGGAAAAAATTCTTACAAAGCAAACTTTCTGAGAAATTTGTGAACTGCTTGACTTTTGTGAATTTATATGGAAAGGTTTTTGAGGTGCCAGTAGTTTAATAGATTTTAGTTTTGTATTTCAGCATGCATATACCAGGAGATACTGGAAGAATTTGTTAAAATGAGATGCACAAAGAAGTGTTTTACACTCTCACTGTTTCCTTTACCATTTTCTACAATGAATTAAAACACTCTGGTTTCATACCTACATGTACAGTATTCATAGTGAAAAATAATTTTTTTTTTTTGTGAATACAAGATTGAAAGATTGAATATACTTGATGCAATTCTCATTCAGTGATGTTATAAAAATTATGTTACAATAAGACAAAACAATCCAGTGATTACCGAAATTTAACTCATTTCTGTCTGATAAATTTTGTAAGTAATGAAACAGTAAATATGGCAGTGATGCATCTGTCTGTACATTACTGTGACCTCACTCTGTCACACCTGCAGCTTGTCCATGCGGCGGCACAACTGCAGCACACGCTGTGTTCCTGCAGTGTTGAGATTGACCGCGACGCGTAGTGACTCGTCAAACTTGACGGTGGCAGCAGCATGGAAGACAACCCCCACACGTGCGCACAGCTCCAGGCGGTCTGCCTCCTCCAGCCACAATCCTGGGAGAGCCACGTCACCACGCACACTCACCACCTTGCCCAGCACTCCAGGACACTCCCTGCGGATGCGGTCAAACACCTGCCGGCAACACCACCGAGGTCACAGAATAAATAATGCTATCAGAAGCGACAAGGGAAGCTTTTTCATCCTTGTTATTGTATCAGCTTTCAGGGCATACAGGAATGTAAACAGTGTCATGTTGATTTGAGTCAATGATTTTTGTAGCCACTTGTATTTTTTGAAACACTGTAATTAGTTTCTATATTGAATATAAATTTAGAATTGGTAAATGTGAAGATTTAATTCTCACCATTGGATAGTAACTAACTCTTTCAGAAGTGATACAAAGAAGTTGCCAACTATCGGAGAGTACAGGAAAGTAAACAAAGCTATTGGTTTAAACAACTGCTTGTATTTAGAGACATACTGTAATTGGCTTGTACATCAATTAATATTTAGAAATGGTAAATGTGACGTTACTTACATGTGAATTCCGTAACAGATTTTGAAATATTTCCTACACAGAACGAGGAGGGTAGTCCGACACCATGACAATCCAAAGAGAAAACAAGTACGATAAAAACCACGAAAATCAAGTTTTGTCACGTCTGTTACTCCTTATTTATTCTGTGCTGAGGTATTCAAGGCTTGAAGTGTGCACAGGTCTTTCATGTGCCAGAGCTTGCTACATTTGTTGAATGTTTTTGCTACATTTGTTGAATGTTTTGACAGTTAGTTGTCAGTCAGAAAACCTTTGTACACCGTTGAATGTTGACATAAATTAAAATTTCAAATATAAAATTTAAATGTCTGTTTCATAACAGTAAATAGTTACTACCAAATTAGAGAAGAAAATTTATACAGTTCTGAATGTGCATTTGTTTCTTTCATTACTGCGAAAAACTGAAATGTGTGCACATACATTAGTGTTTTATTGAATCACAGTCTCATAATCTAGCTGTTGCTGATACAGTGCTAGCAAATCGGGTTAAAGAACTCTGTTCCTAGATACCTTTATACTTAAAATTTGTCTCTATACTGACGGAGTGCAATGACCTTCAGTTATCAAGATAGTTAAAGGGATGAATACTGACTTCACTCAGCATATCCATCAAATTAATTCATGTACTGGAGTCATACCACTGCTTTTCATTTATGTGGGTATAATTCTGGTATTAATAAGTTAGCTGTGAAAATAATGCCCAAATGTCAATGTAAATGATTGCTATGACTTTTAAGCTGTAGTGTCAGCGGGCCAGTGAAACTCAACTTATAAATAAAGGTAGCATACAGTAAGGCGTAGACAATGTTGTTTACACTCAGTATTGAAGTCAGTATTGCCAGAAACTTATTTTTAGTCGTAAAATGTAACGTTGGATGTAACAATTTTTTTTGTGCAAATACGTTACAAACAATAGCGTAGGTGATCTGAATAGTCATGTGCTGAGATCAGTGGTGAAGTTGCTGGGAATGAAAATATCTTTCAGTTGTAAAACTTGGTTGTGTGTTTATCCCTTGAATTTACTAGGATTTGTTTGTTATAGGCAGTTTGGAATAAAGTGAGCACTCAAAATAGCCCTGCTAATGTTATATTTTCAGCCAATTCGTATCTTTCCGCACGTAGCAGCTAAAGACGGGAAGTGTCGAACCTCTCTGGACACGGCACTTGATGCGAGTGTAAGATAAATTGTGCAGTCTGTAGGAATCTATATAGTTTCATATAAACAGTTTATTAATTATATGAAATACAATTTTGTTGATTTCGGTTCATTTTCTTTCAGTATTGTTATATTTACATAGGAAAATACACTGAACTATATTGCACAATTTCGTTGCCAACTATACAAGTAGTAAGGCAACAATAGCTAATGTTGAATTTAATGCAGTAATGGCTAGTGATATTTTTCAAAGGTTAAATCTTTAGTGCTCACTTTATCCCGAACGACCTATAGCCTCGGTGCAATTGAATCAGTCATTTGAGAAATACCATATGTCATTGACTACCTCTGTACAAAATTATGACCTACAACACATTTTGGTAGGTACAAAACTGACTTATGTGGGTTCTCAAATGACTGATATTAATTAGCCTAGTGTTATGAACAATATTTTTATTACTGACTAAATAGAAGATACTAAAATTGCGCCCTGCAAGTCACCAGACTTGGAGAGGGAGTCGAGAAGGGGAGTGTACTGACATGATGCTGTAGTAGGCGGGCATGGCGAGTTGCCACATCAGCGCCCATCTTGGGCCGCACCAACAGGTAGATGGTAGACAGACCCGGGCAACAGCGCAGCAGCTTCTCCACCAGTGCCTTGCCGACGAAGCCGGTTGCACCCGTCACCAACACACAGCCATCACTGAAGAAGTTGCTGATTGGGTGCGTCTCCATGTGTTATCCTCCTGCCACACAAATAACACAATGCTACACTACATATCCTACCTCTTCCCTAATCGCGTCACTGCTTTGCCATATTGATGTTATTGTCATGTGATAAAACTGCCTTTGAAAAATTGCTGGTGATTTAATAAACACTATAGAATTAGATAATGACAGTAGGCTGCATAGGTATTTACTATAATAATTTTGGATTGACAAAATACAGTATCGCTTTTAAGGTACAGTAACCATGGTTTCAGAAATTAAATGTTTTCATAACAAACCGCTATGTTTACGACACATTGCATACGTGCACGAATGCTGTATTTAGTACAAAGGGTCACGCAATGTGAAAGGGGCCTGATAAAGGATAGGGGAGAGATAATGAGTCATGTCCGCTGACAGTGTAAACACAGCAATTCCACATTTAATTATCCAGGTGCTCAAGGTTGACTGGTGGCCCAACAAGTACAGAAAAGCTATTACCACACAAGTAAATGCTTGCATTCAGCATCCATGCTTACTGAATCTTTTTTTCTTCTTTTGTGTTTCATACCTAACATTTTAGACCATCACTTATAAAACCGTTAGCTTGTTATGATAACATGAGTGTGCCACCCAACCAAAATTAGAGTATGATACATATATAAAATGTCGATAAGGTACAAATAATAATAAATTACACATTTATCAAAGGCGTTAATGGTAATATATAATAATAAATTATTAATATTAATAAAAAATAATAGGTACATAGTAATCCTATGCTCTTCCTTCATAATGAACTAACGTAATGGAGTATAGCAATCTTAGAACAAATTTGTGTTTTAGAATTGCTGATAAATATTTTTTTTCAGGTTTCATCTCAAAGTTGTGTATTGTATTACAGTAATTTCAGTAAATTACATTGTCAAAAAAATTTATGTCAAAGGTCAAATTCTTTACAGTCCAAAATGCCATATTTTTAATGAGCTACTCAACTTTGCAAAATCCCATTAGAACAATGCTTTCCATGATATTAATGGAACTTTTGCAACATGGATTTTTATATGACAGTTGAGAACATCAATCACACCAAAATACTTAGTTTCATGATTTTCGTATATCTTGACTTGGCCTTTATGTAACAAATTTACTTTTACTCAAAAAATTTCACTATGGTAGTTGTGAAGTACTACTATACCTCTACTAGTATTTATTTACTGCCTTTACTCTGTGACCAACTCAGTAATACCTGTTTTTTCCTTCTCATATTAATTTAACCACATTCATAATATTCTCTCATCCACGCCATTTGCTTCAGCTAGGTATCGCCATGCAAATTATTTTAATTGTGAGACAGAGTTGAGACATTTTGTGTGTGGTAATATTTTAAAATGGCTCTGTACTAGAACAGATTATTTTATTTTTACTGTCTTTTTTGACTTGATTAAATGCACGTAGAAGCTGAACACTCACATTCTATGAAATAATAATGAGCCGTGTTGATTTATTACTAAAAATATTACAGAAAACATGTTTATTAGAAATATGACACACTACAAGTATAGAAGAGATTATGACAGGAAATATTTATTTTCTAAAGGGAAATAGATAATGAAGCTTCACATTTGTAGAAGTAGTTGTCCAATATGTACATTTTTAAAAATGTTCAAAAATAAAATATTTTGCTTTGAAACTTGTATAAAATATACGTAACATTCTTCTTTTTTGGTATTTTTTATGTAGTCTAATTTAAGAGTGCCTTCAGAAAACAAACAATATATTAGAGGAATGATATTCTCTGTCTGTTTCTTTAAAAAGTATCATATGAGAACTGCAAAGAATATACTACTGAAAAACTAAATTAAATATTTTTATTTAACAAAATAACTTAACTAATATTGTTTGTTCTTGAAGTTTTGTGTTTAATTTGCTTTATAGACGTATTCAGAGTTGTCAGACTGCACTGTAAGTTATATTATCCTACACATTTCACGCAAATATCAGTCACTGTACTGTACTGGGCATTTGTGACTGACTAGCCACTGCTTGTAGAGCAAAAATATATTTACTATGTTAATATAAAAGTAACGTTTAATTCAAATGATTTAACTTAACAACATAGTTTTTTTCTTTGATCTTAGCTTAAGATTTTGCATTGTTACTGGGTTAACAAAATTAATGAACTGGTGTAATTTTTAATAATAGCTTAGATGATGTGAACATATAGATGTTAATTTTTTACTAACTAGAAGAAATATGAAAAGAGTGTGTGGCACCTGCCAGTATGCAACTGCCGGTATGGGTGAAATTTGCTGGCTGCGTACTGTACAAGGCCCCTTCCACATACTCCATCACATCATTTCGGCGGAAAAACAGTACATCGGAAATGGCATAGCTGCATAGAATCCGAGAAATACTGTGCTCTAAATAATGTTATTTGTATCTTAAGTAACGTTTCTGCAAGGAATGTAAATAAAGGAAACTTTATCTTGTGTACCGTAGTCACGGGCGATCATACATTCGGGTTACTTCGGTGAAGAACGTTTCGCGCAGCCTGGGAACCGAACGTCGCCGATACAGAAGTTTAACTAATATCCTTTGTTTTTTCTAAATAATAATAATAATAATAATAATAATAATGCATTCCCACTGTGTTGACGTTGCTCCAGGGCTCGTGAGTATTGGTGGGCACTACACCGGGAAGGGTTCCTCGGCCTCTGGTGCTAGCTTTACGCTTCCGTGATCCCTCAGCACAGAAACCTCTCACACCCAAGTCAACCTGCAGCCTCCTCGTGGCGCCACTGGATTTAGAACTGATACAGGCTCTGGCGTGTGGGCCATATGCATCCTGATTCCTGAGAGTTGGGAAAGGAGTATCTGCCTTGATGGAGTCTCCGACAGATAGCAACAAGGAGAAACCACTAGGCGGGGCGTTAGCCTACCTAGCGCTCAGGCTGTTTGGGGCCCAAAAGTCCAGATCTCCATGTGGGAGACGATGGGTAATGGTAATGGACGAACCTGATGGGGAAACAAGACGTACGACTGAACTGTAAGGGTGGACCCCCTCCCCCTGGTCGGTGCTTCGCCGAAAGGAGTATTCGGTGCGTTCTTGTAGTACCCTGACGGTCAGGCTGGAAAACCCAAAAATGTCATGAAAATTAGGTAGTACTACGGGCGACCAGATAGCCCCACGGTGAGGTTTTCTCTCATGTCTGGTCTGGGTTGGTCTCGTAGTGGTGGTGGTTGCCCGGATGCTGGGCAGATCTGGAGAGAACCCTTCCTCTGAGAAAGGTCGATGAATAGGCTGCAAAAGTGCCCGGTAGCAGACCTGGAAAGTCTGTTAGGGGTTAGATAGGCCCTGACTCAAACCAAGAGGAGGCTGAGCTGAGGATCTCAGTCGGGGGACAGAATTGTGGGCGAGATCTTGGGATGGGTGGCCCTAGGCTCTCTCGATAGCATCTGTTTTCCTTTGGAAGGTGGATGGAGGTGCAGTTTAGTGTTCTGTCTAAGGGTTAGGTGGTTCCAACTGACTGTTAGCTAAAGTCCATTGCGTGGCGGAGCGTGATCTCTCTCCTCGCCCATGGGGGCCGGGTGCCGGAATGGCCTTGAGCTAAGAGGCACTGTTAACAAAGAAAGCCACGAGAAATCGTGAGCAAATCGGTATGTAATGACCCACATAGTACCCCTGGGTCAAACATAATTCTAAGAAAGGCAGGCCCGACAAGCAGGTCTACTAAGCACTCTACATACATCTCGGCTAAGGATTTACGTCTTACGGATATGAAAATTTGGAAACTATACGACAGCACCACCTCCCCCCCCCCCCCACGTAGACAATCCGAAACTAGGATACGAGTTGCCACATACGACGCCCGGGTCAGTTCGCTTCCAAGTTGATGCACCAGAACGTCCCGATCCGACAATGTTCCGATCGTCGTAACCGTAACAAGATATATCAGCCTCGGCAACGTGCAGGATGATAAGAAAAGAATACCACAACTTTGAATGTCTATAGTACCAAAACCAATCAACCTAAAATCTCGGTTTACCAGTATTTGAACAAGCTAACACAGTGGTTGTTTCTTCAGTTAGAATAGGCGACGAGGGACTTTATTTTCCAGCAGGATGGTGGGCCACTCTACTGGCACCTTGTTCGCTGATACCAGAATAAGACCATGCCGAAACGCTAGTGACCAGTCTCTTCTTCACTGGTCCCCTAGAAACCCACAGATCTTACCCCATCCCATGTTTTCTGTGAGGGAACATAAAAGACCACGTGTTTCATCCATCATTTCCGGCTATCATTGCTGACCTAAGAGGAGAACTACTACGTATGCCATCCAAACGGTAATACCCGACATTCTGACAAGTGGAACTAGTCGCATAGATATGGTTCGGGCTGTGCGTGGTGGTGTGGTAAAGAAACCTTGTTTTAAGATTCATTTGACTGGTCAACCAAGGTTGTAGATTGTTTGATTTTGTTAATATAGTCATTTAAAGTTTGGGTATTCCTCTATGATCATTCTGTAATTTAGGTGGGACTGTCAACCTAAATAATAACTGAAATTACAATTATAAATGTTAAAATTGTTCAAGCTTGCCTTTCTTCGCGATTGGCGTCGTTTTACTGTACTGTGTAACGTATTTTAAGTCGCGACTTTAAAACGTGTTCCTAACACCAACGGACGCGTATGTAACAGTATGTCATATCTTAGAACGTAATAAAGTAATAATTATCCTCGTATCTGAGCGATGTGATAAACATTAGAAAAGCATAAGACCATTTCCATATGACGTAGCCACGAGAATGTCAGTTAGCTTTACTTTAATGTCTATTGTCTGCAATAGGAATGTGACGTCGTGCAAGTTCATTCTGTTGTTTTTAACAGACGAGGGAGTGTTATGTTTATGCGGGAAAGCAATGAAGGGACATTTTCCTTTAAAAAAGTTTTATTAGAGGTCAACTAATAACACTTGTTCGATATAGCAGACGTTTACCTCACTATATGTTGCCGGCAGTATTTAGACCCACAACGACGCCATTACACCTATTAATATACCACAAGCCGAGCACAATCGTACACTGTAATTTTCTTTGAGCTAGTCACGAATAATTCCGTGTATACTGAAGGGCCCCAGGGTGCCCTACTTCCCATCGCTCTATTTCCCGTCACCTGCGCGGCGTCATTCTCAATTCATGTGTCTTATTCTGTCTTTACCGCCTCCGCTTTTGTATTAGCCTCTTCACCTTTCCCGTCCCTCAGCATTTCGTCCGAGCCTCGTGACGGACAACGTTACGTAACATCTCTGCGGCCTAGAATACCGTATCGAACATAGGAAGTTTCCAGAAGTCCAGACAAGGGTTTCGGCGTTTTGCCTAAATTGGTTTTGCCTAAAGAACAGGTGCTTTGCCTGATCAGCATTTTGCCTACAGGGAATGCAAAAGGCTCGCAGTTGGCGCAGTGGCTAGGGCGCTTGCCTCCCACCTTGGCATTCCGGGCTCGAATCCCGCGGCATTTGGTAATCGTGTCTGGCGATGCCGTTAGTCAGCGGGTTTTCTCGGGGATCTCCCGTTTCCCCCGCCCCTTCATTTACAGCGCTGCTACATACTCGCCTCATGTCACCCCTACCATCGATAAAACCCTCACGTTAAACGCTGATCAAAATATCTTCACGTTACATTTACAAGTAATGTACGTGACCAGTATTTTTCCTGGCAGACAGTTTGCCTAGTCGGCATTTTGCATAACCGACGTTTTGGTTACATCGAAGTTCATTTCTGGAATGACAGCTCGTTGGAATTATAGAAAAAACTTTTCATCGTAAATGTTGGCAAATTTTGAATTGTTTATTTTCGTTAGTAAATGGGCATTAATATGATATATTCCATGCTGATATATTTATAATTACAGAATAAAATTCTCATTCATACTAGTGCCGGAACTCGAAGTCCGGTTATTTCTTTACTTTACGCGCTTCGATTGTGTGCCTTCCGGATCAGTGAAATTCAGGGTATTGCAGTCGGTATCCCCAAGAGAAAGAAAATATAATAAAAGGAAACATCTAGAAAAAGAGAAAGGAAGGAATACATTTGCAATCAGAATAATGAAGTCTTGCTTCACAGCACGTTATCGATTTACGTGGTTAGTAGCGTCATTGTTGCGTAGACTTGGAACATTTGTTTATGAGTCCTCGTACGTACGGTCTGAACTTTAGTAAATAGTAACCATAGGTCGGCGAAAATATTTCCCGAGAATGAGGTGGTCGGGAAGTTATCGATATGCAAAGGAACGCAGGAGGGGTAGTAGAAGGAGGGAAGAATGATAATAATGTAGGTGTTTTAGAGTTCGTGGTATATAATTCATCGCTAAAAGCATCAGTTTCGAGTTGTAGGTTTCTCGAAGCCAATTTGCAAAAATAAAAAAATAGCAATCCCAGACTTTAGCTATTGCCATCTTTCTGGACAAAAAATTTTCTCGAGTAACGTATATCTGAAGAACAATCTCTGACGCCAAAATCTCATACATTTAATTGCGTCTCAAGAGATCACTTTTAACAAATGCATCATTCTGGGAAAATGTTTGCTTATTAAGTTGGCAGATATAATTATCAAGGATTGTTGTTTTTGTAGTTTTTTTTTGTATTGACTTTCAAAAACTTGTAGATCTCAGTTGTAGAACTCAGCGCTTATTTATCTACCATGCCGTCTTAAGTTTTTCCTCCATGTTCCCCTCTACACCAAACGGTCATAATAGTAACATATTATATTATCCCTTGTAAGTCTGGTTCTAAAGGAGTGAGTGAGACCATCTAAATCTTTAGTACTTTAGAGGGAGGGGGGCATGATGGAAGAATGGAGCTGCACCAGAGCGTGCAGGGGCGAAGGAACAGGAAGATCCCAGAGAAAACCCGCTGACCAACGTGATCGTCCGGCACGATTCCCACATGGGAAAATTCGGGGATCGACCCCGCCGGGAATCGAACCCGGTACGCCTTGGTGGCAGGCGAAAGTTCTAACAATTCGCCCACCACGGCCCCAGGTTCTAAAGGTAAAGGAAGTATTAAGTAAGGGACGAGTGACGCAAATTTGATTGACGTATACATAAAAGTGAATCTGGATTGAAATATACTATAAAAAGGCTGTTCACTATAAACTGACCAATCAGCCGAACTTGTAATTAATTAAAAATATGTTTTATTGGGCCAATAGATCTTAACTTTTGATACTGTTGAAATGTTTACACTGGTTTTTTAGTTACATGGAAGTTTGCGTATTAAAAATAGTACAAATGGCTGCAAAATGGCTGAAATGAAACTATATGCAGTGCTCACTTTATTGTGAACGACCTATAAAGCTAGGCATACATTTTTATAGAACCGAAGCTTTTACGAGGTTCAAATATCGGGCACACCCCATGCTGTCTGTATGGTGCCGCGCGGTGTGTTTAAAATTTTAGAAACGAAACTGTTGCAAGAATGGCACTGAAATGATCACATTTAGTACTGTACAACTATTTCAATTGAAACAGCAAAGGTATTCTATTTATTTTTAACAATTGCAATGTTATATGTGAAATTTTTGAACGAATTTTGCAATGGGGGAAAGTTACAAACTAAAGAAGTATTTTGTCAAGGGTCTATATGTTAAATTTTCTGTGCCATTCGTCAAAATATGCATTTATAACTGGTTGAACTTAACCGCGCAACACACATTAGCAGTAAGGTCTATACACGTGTTACTCTGGTTCAAAAACAAAACAAACAGAACCTTACTTTACAAACTATATACTGTAACTACACCGCACATTGAAATTCGAAATTTAAATATACACTTGCCATGTTTCAGTGCATCCATCTTTATGTAAACGTTTTTGTACACTGAAATTGAATCGGTCATTTGAGAAACAACATAAGTCAAAAATGTCCAATTTTCATGAAGTGAATAAAACGCTGTTATTCTGAAAGTTACTTATGAAAAATTTGCAAAATATTACTTAAAATACTTCATAACATAACTTTTATGATGATTGCAATGAAAATTGTTTCTGTGTTGTTGTATAAGGACAATGCTCATTTCAAATATTTTGGCTTATGTTGTTTCACAAGTAAACAGCTGTATTTGAAGCTTTAAATTGTTATAGACTGACATATGAATTGTTGCGAGCATTACTTAACAAATCATGTATCGCTATTTAAATTATTGATGAAACTAAATGTGATTCTGTTTTTAAATGTACGACCGGTAGCAATTTTGAAATGTTGACTTATATTGTTTGCATTATAATATGATAGTAAGATACAGTATTGTATCGTGTATTTTTCTACAGTATATGTTAATAATATCTTTATTTATTTGTTAACATATAATGTCCCACAAGAAACAATTTGCATAATGCAAATTTCTACAAAATGTGGGGAAAAAAAAAACTTATTTCTATAATCTAATACATCATGTCCCACAACACACTTAAAAAAACTGTTTGTTTAAGCACACATACCTTTTTAAGACTTGCAAATGATGTTCTTCTGGACTTATAATTATTATTGGTTTTTCAGTACAACATCTCGTGCTCTATACAAGAGTTTGTACGAAAAGTTGGCCAAGCAAACACCTCATTGTAAAATACCTGAATATCATCTGTGTCTGGTTAAAATTGGTCACACAACACCAGTCAGTGATATGAGTATACTATAGAGAGAACACAAGTCAGTGACTTATGGTGTTTCTCAAATGAACTCACAGTTCTGCGCCTTGCTGTACACACAAGTAACGACTGACTTGCGTGGTTTCAATAGTATAATGTGTGTTTACCTATACTACCCATAACTCATTTTGGCAGAAAATTGACTTATGTTGTTTCTCAAATGACCGATTCAATTAGCATATTAAAACTTTATTTAACAACAGTTGCCTACGTTTCGGCACTTATAAGTGCCGAAATGTAGGCAACTGTTGTTAATTAAAGTTATAAATTTAAAACGTTTAATGCCAATGTGACGTCACGCATGAACTACTACTAGGGGCAGAATAAATATTGCTTTTTATGGGTGAAACGAAAAATTTATTTATGTTTTATTTAAGCTGGCAAGATTAGGGCTATGTAGTCCCTATCTTACATCTAACCAGCACACATGCACATACATTTAATACGTGTAATACTTTTGTCACAAATTTCAAAATAATTTGACACAACCGAGTTGGCCTGTTACTAAATTAGTGAAGTTAATTGGTTCACAAAATGTTATAACATAACTCTCATAATATACCTAGTAACACGTACCGTACGTACTATTAAATTGCATGGTTACACATCAATATTACATTAATAATAAAGTTTATAGATAATTTCAATTGCTCTTTGTGTATACGTTACGTTAAAATAAAAAATAATATATATGTAAGGAACAGGAATCACATCAATTTGACAGTATACGACAGCTGTAGTGGAATGAAATACGCACACACAGAAGTGCAAGATGCCCAGTGATTGGTACAAAATTGTTGTAAATATGAGCTTATGAAATACTACAGCACAAGTACAACGGCTTTGTTCGTGCTTGCATTGGTATACTCAGTTCCAACTGTGACTAGAGGTTGAACTGAAGACTCATCCACATTCTCTGCATTGCTCTGCGTAGCGTCGGTGCAAATAGTAGTTAGTGGTATATAATTTGTGACCCCCTCCAAACCTTGCGGGTTTGATGCGCAAGAATAGCCGGAAGTTCGATGACGTCATTCGTGCACTGGTACGCCTGCAGTTGTTCAACGAAATTTCGCTTTTTGCACATTGCACGTATTGTTGTGCAAGGAAATTCAGCCTGACACGCTGCATTCAGCACTGAGTTCTACCCTTCTCCATTTCGGTTTCTGTTTCACTTCTGAACAAATCCCGGCAGAGAAAATAAAATTTCCCGTCCAAATTATTTACGATTCATACAAAATCTTCTGAATATAGGCCTATTATACATGTATAAAACAATAAAAACGTTTATGGTTCCCTGGTTCCAGAAACTTGGTGGACAAATGTTTACATCATTTGCTATTTAGTACAAAACTGTCTCTTGGTGTGATTAATAGACGTCACATATAATTGAAAATTCATAATTGCCCAGTTACAGGTCTTACGAGCACGCTCTGAGGAACATTTAATTGATAACCTTCCGTTGGATCGCAAGAACAGTTGGAAGTTTATCGGTCACGAACACACAAGTTATTATTAGACAACATTCCAAATATAAACCACTAAAGGCTTCATTCATTGCGTGGCACCAATTCGACAGTTGGCAGTTCGCGGAATCCCGATCGCCACCCCTGGCCCCTGCAACGTTGATACTTATAACCAGAATCATTCACAGGCGTACCCAAGAAACGAATAGGGGTGAGTGAGTGAGATATTTTTGGTCAGCGCTTAACATCGAGGTCTTCAGCGCTGGTGAGGGTGACATGAGGTGAGTATGGAGCAGCAGGGGAAACGGAAGATCCCTGAGAAAACCCGCTGGCCAACGTCATCGTCCGGCAAGATTCCCACATGTGAAAATCTGGGGATTGACCCCGCCGAGAATCGAACCCGAATCGCCTTGGTAGGAGGCGAGAGGTCTGACTCCTCGACCATCGTGGCCGGGGAATAACGGGAATAATATTTTAATGTCGTGAAGTATTAATTGAAACGTCTAACAAAACATAATTTTCTGTTTAAGAATTGTCTCGACATTTACCTTTCATCCCATATGTGTGCTAGAACTGCAAACAGGGCTGGCATGCAAAATTTGGTTAATAAGAACTTAAGTTTCAAATATCACGTGGGTTTTGAACCTCAGCTCTCATTCTGCGTAAGGTTCTCGGAAACGAAAGTTGTCATTTATTTAGAAATGAATTCACACGTAAAAACGTTTTCTTTCACGCGTAATTCAATAATATAATTTGCATGTTATCTTCCATCAAGCAACCTCTTTGGTGTGAGATTCCTGGCGAAGCAACTATATTATGTTAAAACCACTGCCAAATTAACTCTAACTCGTGTTACAGGGGCTATCAATTGAGTTATATGGACTCTATTCTCTACCAATTTCATAGATGTAATGGTTGTGCGTACCACAAACTGAATTGTTTTCGAATCTTGACAACTTTATCCAGGATTCTAGAAGACACAAAAAGACGTTAAAACAAACAAAAAAAAAGTGGCATTAATGAGGATGTCTTCAAATCTCTGAGACAAATCACTCTGACTGTGGCAGGCACCCACGACCTCTCGGATGCGATTCCAACGAACTACCACTTGGTCGAATAAATTCAGCAGTCCTGCACTTCTTCATTCTATCCCTCTATTGCGTGAGGCTTGACAGTGGAACAAATCTTTACTTTCAGTTTGTATCATATGCACCTGTAACTACATTATTAACAACGTTACTGTTTGTAGGCTGGAAGTTACACCCGTAGGACAAACATGTCATGCCAAAGAAAGGACGAAAGCAAGACATTTGAATATCATTTGGTACCTCAGTTTTTAAATCTAGCCAATTTTTCTTTAATTCAACGACTACGGTCATAGGAATAATTTACTTAAGGGCGCGGTCTACCGCAATTTTCATCATTATTATTTTATTTTGTATTTGTACCAGATATTTTTTTCTTGTTTTAGACACAAAATGTGACTAAATTTGGCTCTTATGAATTTTTTTTATCTCTCATAGTTTTCGCGTAATAGCTTGTTAAAGTCATATTTTGCATGTTTCCGTTTTAACGACTACACTAAAACCAACTGATATACCAAACTCAAAAAAATCACAGTTGATAAAGACATTGAGGCTATAATGACATGCTCATAAAATTAATGAATAAACATTATTTGTATTTTTTTAAACAATTTTTGAACTTTTTAAATTTTTATTTTCAGTTTCAGCAATTTTTTAAACTTCATATAATTTTATTCTTAAATTTCATGAGCATGTCATTGTAGCTTGCAAAGTCTTTATCCACTGTCATTTTTTTGAGTTTGGTATATCAGTTGGTTTTAGTGTAGTCGTTAAAACGGAAACATGCAAAAATATGACTTCAATACGCCATTACGCGAAAACTATGAAAGATAAAAAATATTTCACAAGAGCCAAATTTAGTCACATTTTGTGTCTAAAATAAGAAAAAAAAAATATCTGGTACGAATAAAAAATAAAAAAAAAATGGTGATGAAAATTGCGGTAGACCGCGCCCTTAAGGGCACCGCCTACATGCACGTTAAAGGCTCAGAAATGGCGTAGACATAAGGGCGATCGACCTTGAAGCAGGCATAAAATGCCGCATTGCCTTAACGAACCAAGCGCTGAACTAGCGTGCAAGGTTCCCGCCGAACCGTTTTTACCATGGCACATTAAGCGGTGACCATATTGTTTTACTGGTGAAAAGTCTGTAGCAAAGTTCAGCACACGTCGCAATCTGAGCTTCACATACATCCGGTTAGTACATTTTGAAGTACGGCAGTCTGAAAAAGCCGTTTTTAGCTGTATTGGAGGGCTTAGAAACAGTGTTTTTAATGAGCATAGTGTCTTAACAATGAGTTTCTAACCTTGTCTGAAATGAGTTTTCTTTTCGTACGTTGGAACAATGAGCACACGTGGCATAGTTTTACAGAAACAACCTCTTTACTGCAATGCATTTGAAGCGTGAGGTGGGCGGCGCGCAAGTTTTGGTCACTGAACATTTTGATTGTTTTAAAAATATTTTTATTTTTACGAGAATGGGTTTGTTTTCTGCGCATATATTGTGACGATTCTTTACTGTAAGAAAATTTTTTTAGCTTTTATAGTTTTTGTATTATAGCATATTAAAGTCAAAATTTGCATAAAATGGTTTTATGCAATAAAAGAAAATTATCTTACCGAAACAAAATAAAATTACACTGAAGAACAGTGCCATGGACTATGACATGACGTGTTTACAAACCACATTTATTTGCTTTTTGTATTTAAAAAATTGAATTTAAAATGAAATCTTGTATATTTTTTAAAACGAATGTGAAGTAGTAGAATTGTAGTCACAATATATTCCTACAAAATAAACCACATTTCGTACAAATAACAAAAATGTTAAAACAATTGAAATTTTCAGTGAATCGCCCCCTTAAGAGCGCTGAAGAAAATCATTACTTTACATATTTAATAAACACTGTTAAATTTTAAGACATTTAATTTAACGTCATTTAGCACGAATAATTTTGTTAAATTAAATTTTTTATGCGTAAGTGCACGTCAGTGTCACAAGTTTACAGAATTTTGATCGTAAAAATAATAACGCTATCCGTATCACATAACTGAACTAATTTAATTGTAGAAGCACTGAGCTACTTTAGGAAATCTTTGTAAATACATGTAAAACATTTTATACATTTTTAAAGGGGTGTATTTAACTTATACTATTCTGACAAATTTTACGCCAATTATATCTTAATTTAAAACGATTTGTACTTATTGTGCAGTCGACTACAGTACTCTATAGTTAATCAACCGTTAGCTTCATTTTAACCTCTTCTAAGTATATTAATACACACTTGACATTATGCTAATTAGGAAACTAATGGTGGGTACTGTTAAAGACCCCAAGCTGACACCAACACTGCGGTTACTACTTGGCCAATATAATTGGGTTTATTAATTACTAAGGACAGAAAAATTTAAATAGTTCGGTGACATGCAAGCTGTACTCCACATTCGTATGTATGCTACAATCTTCTCGAATATTACATTGACCGCTGAGGGATATTCGCGTGCAATTAGATCAGTGAAAGAATGGATCCTGGTCTCTTTTTAAGCTTTTTTTTTTCTAAAACTTCTGCAAAATGCGTCTGATAAATTGGGAAACAATTGTACCTATTACTACTCCACACACATGTTTGATTTATAACTACAGACATAAGACTGTGGCGAAAAGATTTACCCGACAATTGGTTCCAATGCCTTATGTGCACATGTATAGCTCTGCTTCGTGGCCAGTGATTGGATCTTGGGGTTCTACTGGCAAATCACAGACTATGTTGTCACAATAACCTTATTATGATTGGTGCAGTCGAATGAGAGACGTGTTTGAACAAAGACGCGCTGTCAATAACCACGAATCACAACTGCTGATGTGCAGAGGAAATCACTGAAACAAAATGGTGCAACAATCTTTACGCGACCAACTAGTGGTTATTTATTTATTTTAGTTAATTATACTTAACCGAATCATCTGCAACACCTGAAGTGACAACACATAAATCGGTCGTGCCACCGTTTAGAAGCAAGGCTTGTCGTGCATGTATTCCGGAAGATATGTGGCATGTCTTCCAGTCGGGTATCTGCATTTGTTAATTAGCCGTTATAAAAGGGGGCGTGAGGCACACAGGCGACGTGCCGTGACAAGCTGTTAGCGACCCGGTCGCGTGTGCTTGTCGATCAGATACTGCCAGTGTTGCCAACCATTACAATATGAAAATCCCTAGGCTGTAGCATACTTTATCCCTAGATTGGCTCCAAATATCCCTAAATATTAAAAACGGTACAAAATCAATACAAATGTGTCACAAAATTTATTTTGGGTGATATCTACAATTATTACTAATATGGCAAATCTTACAAAATTAAAAGTTTTACATAAGTACAGCACAATACAAAATACTACATGTAATATGAATTTCACTTCACATACCAAAAAGTTACACTTATAAGTAAGCTACACACAGATATATTACATATCATCAATCTCCATCTTCTTCATTAATTTGCTCTTTGAACATACTTTTGTTAAATAGTTGCATGTGTTTCTTTTCAATGTTGGATTTGTAGCATGAATCAATATCTCTCTTAGCATGCAGAAGTCCCTTAATGGTATCACCTGCAATTTTGTTTCGTTTATCACTAACGATGGTTGTGATAGCCGAAAATACTCTCCACAGAAGCAGTGGAATGTGGCAGAGAGAGTAGTTTTGAGATTAGCAAACAATTTTTGGGAAACATTGGTGTATTATCACCAGTTTTCATTTGACGTACAGCTGCCCAGAATTTGCAGGGACAGTCATCACTGCTCATTTCTGAATTTCTCAAGAGGCGCCATTCTCTGTCTGTGTCAGTGTATTCACTTTCTTTTATTAAATGAGTAAAGAAAGGGAATACAGCTGCAATTGACTGAATAGATCTCGCTCTCACAACTTCAGGGTCGAGAAAATTCAGCAACTTAAGTTTTTGCAAGTGTTTGAAAGGAAATCTGAAATTTTTTTTCAGGAAACGAAAATATCCCTAAATCATCAGCAAAAATCCCTAAATCCCTAGATTACATTCAAAATCCCTAGAACTAGGGATAAATCCCTATGGTTGGCAACACTGGATACTGGATACTGCCGTGCCGGTGGCACGCCGTTAAAATATGAGGGTGACGCATGTTGGCGCCTCGCACCGCGTGTCTTCTCAACACGGGTCTCCGGAGTGAGCTTATGCTCTCCTGTCACGCTAGCTTGCAGGTTCGCGGGTCGTAGAGCACATGGGGGTAGGCGTCAATGGAGATGGCATAGTCACCTGGATATAGGCCTATTTAGACGTCATCCATTGCTGCCAAAAACATTTTTTTAAATATCGTTTGAGGTTATCGCACCTCGGATGCAGGTGTATTGCTAGGCGGCCTATGCATCTTCTTACCCAGAAGCAGTGGTGGATTTAGAAACATATATTTTTTTTTGGTTGGGTCGTGGGGGTTAATGTGATTTTATGGCTTGTAAAAAATCTCAAATGCGTGGCTGTTTATCGTTACTGAACATTAAAAATATCATGCCTATACAGCACGCACCATGTAGGTTGGCGGGTAACGAGCTGGAATGTGATGCATATAATATTACTACCGTTTTAAATTCGAATGGCTAATTTACATATGTCGATTTCATTCTGGTGTTTATATGCTATTAGGGGTTTTTGCAGCGGCCTGCTGCTTGAATTCCTTGATAGTGCCCTTCACTCAGTAGCTGCCACTCGCCATCTAAGCTGGCACGCAGTGTAAGTAGGACCCATTAAATGTGCATGGATCATCATAGAACATAACTCAGGTTTCCTTGAAGTCACTGAATATACTTTGGCCATATAGTGTCCAACACGATTTTGGGGGGGGGGGGGCTTCAGCCCGGTAGCCCACCCATTTTTAAATCCGCCCCTGCCCCGAAGGATGGCATAAATGGCGAAATACCCTACAATGAAGAAGCGCTGGAATGAGAATGGGAGATCCCTGAGAAAATCCGGCGACAAGCAGCATCACCGGCACGATTCTCACATGTGAAAATCCGGCCACTGACACCGCCGGGAATCTAACTCGGATTGTCTTGGTAGGAGGCGAGTGGTCCAACCACTCGGCCGCTGCAACCCCGAAGTTTACATTAGCACATATTTTAAGACAACTGTTATGTTTGTAACATTTGGTAGAAATGAGAGGACGTGTAACAAACTTACGAATCTGATGTTTCTCATCGAAGGTGAACGATTTACCACATTACTTCGAATAATAAGTAGCTTTACAGTTGCTGTTGTCAATTTTCTCAATGGTAACAAACCGCAGGAGATCCTAGTCCCAGAGAGGATGAGGAGCAAAAACACGGATGTATGGCCGGAAATGCGTTCCAACGTAGGGCAACAACTAGAAGGTGGAGCAATTAGCGGCCACAGTGTAAATTACAATGATTGGAAAGCACCCATGATAACACACATGCAAGTGGCAACTTGTAGGAGCCGAGCCCATCTAGGACACGCAGACACTGGAACAACGTATTCATGCTGCGTGTGACGCCATTCAGTTGCAGAAATGGCTTATTTGAACTTGTGCGTCAGTCGTTGCTGCGTCACGCATGCGCAAGCTTAGAGACTCGTGGGGACAGAACATCTTGTTTAAAGGTGGGCTCATCAGAGCATATCGTGAAATGCTTTGTACTGTACGAGTGTTATGGTTAATAAATACTCTCTAGCGTATACACCATGATTTCACGGCCGTATGTCCATGTGATATTTTTTGCTCCTTATGCTGGAATCACAATAGCGCGAAATGCACTTCGCTAATAAATTATCTTGTCAGCCTATCAGTATCTAGACAGACGCGCTGACATCGCTGAAACCTCAGCGCTAATTCGTTGACATATTTTGTTATTAGCGTCGCGGCATTCGCGTCGCGTTTGTCGCGTTACTGTGGTTCTAGAATTATCCTCTCTGGGACCGTCTCTTGCATTTTGTTCCTATTGAGCAATATCAGCCCATATAGCTCGGAAAGAGACAACTGAACAACGCAATTGATGCAGCAATGTTATTTGCCTCTTGATTGAATATTCGTCTACATCCACTACGGAACATGACGGTAAAAATCTTCAGAGCTCGTCGGGGAAAATTTTTAATTTTTATATTCTATCACGTAAAGTTTCATTTTATGAACACAATATAGTTATTCGTCCGACAAAACCGTTTTTATACCTCACAACGTTACTTTGTGAAATGTCAAAGCCAACATTTGTTCGTGGCATTCACAATAAATTTAAACTAAGTTAATCAGAAAAAAAAACTGAATACTAAACATACATTTATAAAATCACTACACGAAAATATAATGTTTGCATTAAAAAGCCAAAAGAATGACATGTTATTTGGATTCACAAATTAAAAAAAAAACTATGATGCGAAAACGTTTCGTTGTATCCACAAATAAAAAAAAAGGCGCTAAAACAATTCCGCGAGTGATTGGACATTTCTTGAAATACCTCATGGCGTCAATTATTTTCGAATGATCTATTCTACGTGGATAAGTTTCGTTTTAATATCAGTAAGTTGCAAAATGTTTTTGTTTATCAGTTACAGTAGTGTTCTTAACTCAAGCTAAATATCCTCAACGTCAACGAAAAAGCTTTGTTGCTAAAAAAGTACCCTTTTCACAGTGTAGCTGAAAGTTGGTAATAAAAAAAAGTTTAACTGAAGCCACTGCAACTGTGATTTAATACTTCTTTGATAGTTTGTACTTGACTTGTTTTGTACGAAAGCGAATTCTGTGTAATATACGTGATACTGAAGTGCTACGAAAACTAATGGTGTGTTTCTAACTTTCGTTCGTCGCAAGCACAATCTTCGGCACTTTCTGCGAGGGTGTGCATCAAAGTTTGGCTCAGTAGTTTAAAACAAACTCTCCTCCGCTGCGTTTTTGTTCATACCCTGATTACCTCCAAGTTCGCAACTTCTCTTCGAGCGGCGATATTCACTTACGTCCGTGACCTTTCTTGGGATGCCGAAATAAGAGCGCCCTACGAACCGCTCGCGACGATCCGACGAAGAAAGTCGGTTTATTCGACGAACACACAGGGAGTTCGCTGCTCAAGTCTGGACGCGCTCCTTGCAGGTTCGTGTGTTTAGACAGTGTTCGCGAACCTTCCGTGCTATCAGTAGACTATAATCAAATATTGTGCAAGGGCAATATAGGAAACTCATAAGAAACACCCGAGACGTGTTATTTAATTCCAGTTCACGACGATATGAGCGCTGTTTCTTCTGCAGTAGTAAAGTGCTCTATGAACATGGGTAGTTTCAGTTTTTTGTTATTTATAAATTTTTACGTGGTAGTGATTTTAGAATATAGACATGCTCTTTCAGTTATTATATTGATAAGTTAAAATTTAAAATATTTATAAACTCATTCTCATTATATTTATTCTAAGAGAAGTTCAGTCCGTGAATTTATAACCACCATAGAAAATAGAGACTTTAGATTGTTAATTTTCCTAGTGTTTCCACCTTCACGCCTTTGGTAACATGTCTCGAGGCTATACTTGCCGCCCACGTTGTCCTTTAACGATGTTTGCTACAATCCGCTCGTTGCAAGCTCCTTGTTGTTTCGGGTGTCCAGTGGAGGTTCATTAAAACAAACGTTAAGAGGGCGAGGTACATAATTCAACGCTAAAAGCATTAATCTATAACTGTAGGATTCTTGAAGCCAATTTGCGAAAGTTAGACAATAGCAATCCTAGACAATAGTTTTAGCCAACGTTTTAAACAAAATTGTTTCCAGTGTTACGAACCTCTGAGGCACAATCTCTGACGCCGGAACCTCGTGCATTTAACTGCGGCGCTAGAGATCACGCGTAACGAATTAGTAATTCTGGATAAATATTTACTCATAAAGTTGGCAAATACCATTATATAGGATTGTCGTTGAGCATTTTATCCATATTGGCTTCGAAAAAAAAAAGTATAAATCAATTGATTTTTCAGCGTTTATTTATCTACCACGCACTCCTAACTCGAACACGTTGCGAGCTGCTCACAAGCGATTCGCGAACCGCTCAGCTCGCAAGTGTGTACGCGTCTTTAGAGAAACATAACTAATTTGCTATGTTAAAATATTGAGAAATTAAAAAAAATATATATATATATATATATATTTTATTTAGTCAAACAAAGAAATTTTTTTACCATTTCTCAAGTAAAATAATTGCTATGTATTGCTTAACTGTTGTCTTTAGTCTTTGTCAGTGAAGCGGAAAGTAGTTTTCATTTCGCCGAAGCTTTACGAATAACAACAAAACATTCTTTGTTGCATGTCACGTTGTTAATAAAACGCAACAATATGTTGCAACTGTACTATTATCAACACGGAAACCATTCCAGTCATTATTCTTGGAGAGCTTTTTAAAAGAACTGCAAGCAATATAAATCACTTTTGAATACGACATGATGATCAGTTTTATCTTATGGATAATGCTTCCTGTCATGTTACTAGCCTTCCCGTCTAACAGGTAAGTGCAGGACAGTATATTTCTCTGTAGCTTCCTCTGTTAGTACATACCTAATACCAACTCACTATATGTAGCTTAAATGTGGCAACTACGGGACAAATGCTTGCGGTGAACATGCATGGTTTGACGCAGTTTTGCGGCGCATGAGGTCCTGCGTTCAGACTCCGACAGAAGCCTGGAAATATACGCTGAAGTGAGCTAAAGCATGGGTTACATGTAGTGTACGAATCAACCGGGGGGGGGGGGAAGTTGCCAGGGAATTCCCCCTCTCATAATTCGTTTTCCCTGGTTCATATCATGGAAATTCTTACCCTGCCAGGGAAAATGATTCCCCCCATGAAATTTATTTAATTATTTAAATTTACTACTCCATACAAATAAATAAATATATATATATGTGTGTATGTATTACAGAAGTTAAGACTTTGTAAAATCCATCACACTCAAAACAAATTTTTCTCAAAAAAAAAATACATTTTCTGCTAGCGATATGTGTTGTATTTTGGTACGAAAAACGCTTAAATATAACCAGTTTGTAGCTTGAATACCAAATTTTTCCGGGGGAGGGCCCCCGAACCCCCATGGTTTATTTGCTGGATATAGATGTACTCATTCCCCCCCTCACAAAAAACCTTAATTCGCACATTGGTTACATGCATCGCATCGTGTAGGAAAGAAGTGTAGAAATGAGCGTGTCAGAGGTTGTACAAGCAGCAGGAAAATTGGCTTCCTGAATTGTGAATGGTGCATGATATCGTGTGCAAATGTGCACGTGTTGTTGCCTCTAACTCGAGAGAGCGTGGGTTCGATTAAATTATTATTTTGACTTATTGAAATCACTCAAGGATTCAGTGAGCTGTATGCCCGAGCTCACAGGTATGTACGCTTATCTGCTCGTTGGGTGTTTGGCAAATCAGTGGTACACCATAATCGAGTCGTGTTTTTTTTTATACATAAACTCAGAGCCCTTTGGGAAGTTGTGGGCCAACTGCCGCTGTTGCGAAAAAGTACAAGAGATTGTTTTCTCGCTACTGCGGTAAATAACTCGCGAATTTTCTTAGTACCCGCAGTCTAAGCAGAGTTCACACATCTCATGCATACGTGAGATACACCTCACAGTTTTCGGCGCTGTGGAAATTATTACTACTTTTCGCTCTTGAGTTCTAGATCAGCAGTACATTTAAGTATCGTATCGAATTACGAGCATAGAGCCATTCCAAGACAGCTAAAATATGTCAAAGATGATATTGAAGGTTTCCTTTTCAAAAAGTTAGTTTATCAGTTAGCATAAACGTGACCGAACACGTAGTTTGGCTGGCTTCGCCTAAAATAAACTGTTCTAATTAATTTAAAACCATATATTGCGGCGCGCAGAAGCACATATTTTGGTATAAATAGGAGTAAATGTTTGCTATTTTTGCGCTGGCAAGGATAAAGGAAATGCTGGTAACAGTCTGAGGGTCTTAGAGAAAGAAATCTTAATACATAAAATGAAGTGACCTGATACACTCACTCACTCACTCATCAACGCACAGCCCAAACCGCTGAACCTAGAACCCCGAAATTTTTAGGGAAGCTTCCCCTTGCCCCGTAGGCACACACTAAGAAATTTTTTTTTAATTCGATAATTTAGGGGGTGAAAAGGGATGAAATGTGTTTTAAAATAATCCTTGATATCTCATTAATCGGGAATGCTGTCATAAATTTTTTAACTTCATAATATTTCCGAAAGAAATTGATATTCGCACATTTTTCGATTTTGGGGAATTCGAAAATTAAGGGGTGAAAAGCCTTAAAATGTGTTTTTCATGAACCCGTGATTTCTCCTAAACCATTTCAGATAGTGAGGTGATTTTTTTTAAAATGATGCTTAAGTAAATACCTAAAAAGTATTTTTAAAATTTTTCGATATTCGTCCTTGAAAGCTCTTAAGAAATAAAACGTGTTTTTAAATTAATCCCACTTATCTCCTAAACCAGTGGAAATATTGAAATGGTTTTTGCTTTAAAATAAATCTTACGTAAATATATAAAATAAAAAAGTAATTTCAGGAATTTGGAAATTCGTCCTTGACAGCTGTTAAAAAAATTAAATGTTGTTTCAAATAATCATCTGTACTGCTTATACCCGTTGAGATATCGAGTTGATTTTTTTATAAGAATGATGCTTATGTAAATATCTACAAATTAATTTTAGATTTTTATGAAATTTGAAAATTAAGTAGGTGAAAAGCAGTAAAATGTTACAGTCCCCCGAAAAAAGAGAATGATCACGGACAAATAATTCAACAGTCGTTTCTTTTTGCCAACCTACTCATAAATAAAACCTCTTTGGACTGTAGCCTGTACATACGAAAGAATTATCACGGCCTGCCTTTAACATTCACTCAGGTATTGTATAAAGTTTGTGGTGTGGAAGGGGTGCGGTTACGGGTTCGTATCCTGTGCAAGACTTTGCGATGGGAATTACTATGACATCATACGAGCATATTGTGCGCGCTCTTTACACTGAGCTAAGGCAATTTGTAATTCGCTGTTATTGAGTACGATAGCTGTTATGCCTTCATCACATATTTTATCCAGACTTACTATTTATATTACATAATTTCACGCGGTCAACGCCGCAGCCGGCCGGCTAGTTAATTATAAAATAAATTTACAGCCATTGAAATATAATTAGTTACATGCACACAATACAAATTAACGGTACCGTACCATACTACAATTAAATTAGGAATAGTAACCTGCTAGAGTTAACTGAGTAGATCGGTAACGTGACTATGTTATCTTGTTCTACAGGACCGTTGCTTCCGCTTGTATTAATCAGTAATCACGTAGGCAATGTCCTTCGATCGTGCATGCATGTACGTACGTTCAACTAAACGGCACGGTCTACAGCAATTTTCAACGTCATATTTTTATTTTTACATTTGTACAAGGTGCCAGATATTTTTCTTATTTTATACATAAACTGTGGCTAATTTTTTCTCTTATCACATTTTTTTATCTCTCATAGTTTTTGCGTAATGGCTGGTAAATACTAAAGTTGTTACGTACGAAACTAAAGAAACTAACAAACTAAAAAAAAAAAAAAAACGAAAGTGAACATCAATGTTTCTCGCTACAAGTTGACATATAAAAAAAATGAATTTTACACATTTTTTTTTATTTTAAATACCAGTATTTTTATTTATATTTAAAAAATAAGTTTTTATATCCGTCAACTTATAGCCTGAAACATTGTTATTAACTATGAATTTTTTTCAGTTTGGTAACCGTCAGTTGGCTTTAGTGTCGTACATAAAACCGTAACATGCATATTTGGACAAATACGGGCCATTACGCAAAAACTGAGATATAATAAGATTTTACAAGAGCAAAATTTAGTCACAAATTATTTCTTAACTAAGAAAAAAAATCTGGTACATACATAAAAATAAAATTATGACGATGAAAATTGGTGTAGAACGTGCCCTTTGTGCCGTACTATCCTGAAAATTGTCTTCTCCACAAGAAGCACGAAATATGTTAGCGATACTGTTGCATTCTGTGACTAAATCATTATATTTTGGAATTTTCAGGTTGTTATAAAAGTATATTTTAAACAAGCCCTAACGTATTAAGATGCGAATTTCCAAATGCTGCTTTCTTCCTTGTCAGGTTCCAAATGCAAATTTTTTTAATTGAACAGTGGCGGCTCGTGGGTTGTTGCCAGGTAGGGCTGCAGTTGCCAAGAGCTGTACAGGGTTGTGCGCTGGTTGACTCTGACACGCTGATGTGCAGGTGCCCCTTACTACTGAGTGGTCACAAAATATCTAGTAGTTGGCAAATATTTAATGGTCGTTGGTCTACGGCGCGTTCATCAAGAGTGTACAGTTCCGACTATCTGCAGCCCCACCTGGCAACAACCCACGAGCTGCCACTGTAATTGAATCAGTAATTTGAAAAACAACATACGTAAATTTTCTGACTAAATGAGTTGTGTGTAATATAATTTTGTACAGAAGTAAATACTTTTATTAAACCACATTAGCATCATTTCCGAGTGTAGCAAGGCAATGAACTACGAGTTCATTTGAGAAACACATTAGGCTATTTTATTGCCTACCTCTGTACAAAATTATAACTACCTCAACTCATTTTGCTAGAAACTTGTCTTATGTTGTTTCTGAAATGACTGATTAAAAAAAAAAAAAAAATTCAACGGAAAAAGGGAGAAAGCAGGTTTTGGAACTGAACGACTAAAATGCAATTAACAATTTTGAGATCTATCCGAAATTCAAAGTAAACATAAACATATTATTATATTTGTGAAATAGATCACAAAATCTGACGAGAGAAACAGAATTTATAATAGTATTATTATATTCCAAGGCACTATGCAGAGGAAAAATATAAATATTATTGATGCTGCAATTCCTGGGAGCCCTTTACACGTTAAATTATGTAAGAGGAGGTCACCTATCGAACCGACATATATGCCACCTCTGAGTTGTTTGTTTTCTGGGCGCAGCACCCCCCCCCCCCTAAAAATTCTGTAAACTATGATCTACAGCAACATTTTCAATCTAGAATATGGTTTTTATTTGCAAGTAATGTCTTGACAGTTGACTGAACCTTATCTATTATAAACTGACATATCGATCCCTATTATTGTTAGAGCAAGTGCTCCGAAGTAGGGCGTGCAGGTGAGGAATAGTTGTAATTTTATATTTGTATGAAATAGTGTTCGTTTTGTACACGTTACTTGAGAGTATATTTTCCTTTTACGATAATAAAATACCTCAGGCAGTTTTCCCATAACAGCATTTCAAAGTCAAAAATGAAAAAATTCACATTGAATCTACATGTCACGGACAACTTTTTTAACATGTTTTAAATTATCAATTATAAAATAATTTTATATTAAAAAAATATCAATGAAAGAGACGAAAAAATTGAAAATTTCAAAAATTTTTTTTTAAATACAAAAATATTTTGCAACGGATTATTTAAAATGTGTCGAGCAGTAGCCCGTAACATGAAGTTTCAGTGTGAACTTTTTTTTTTATTTCCGTATGTTCATTGGTTTTTGTGGCCTATACGAACGAAAAACGGGCAAGTTTTGACCTTGAAGTGTCACTATGGGAAAACTGGCTGAGCTAATTTGTTTTTTTTTTTTTGTAAGAGGAAAGTGTACTCCCATTTAACGTCTACAAAACTATTTCATACAATTAAATTACGATTGTTCCCCATTTGAACAACCTTACGTATTCTTACTGCGGTAAACACTATAATACTTAAGTATTCACACACTATAGAAAAGCAAAATGAAATTATCATGTTTTAGCTTCTACTTTCTTCTTCGCGAAGGTAATAAAATATTCGTTAGAGCCCCTTTCTACGACATTATGAACTCCTTCCGTATAAAACTTCACTCCACTATTGGTTTGGCTAAATCTGGTGCCAAAGTAGAAGAAAACTTAGTAATTTCCAAATTATTTAGTTATGTTAAAAAAGAAACGTAACCTAACATCAATATCGAAAAATCCCTACATTGTTTTGGCACTAATATATACTTATTTCTGTCCCAATTTTTTTTTATTGTGGCAACGAACTCTATAATTTCGTAGATTCGCAAATTGGCTATGAAAATAAGCCAAAATCATTCAAAATATATGTTTCTGTTAGCAAACTGGTTATTATTTTGCATTAAGCCCGCATCCATTTATACATTATACGACTGCATACAGTCTAGAAATTTTCAAAACATTGTCGATTGTGTTAGTTCAATTTATAAATTAGACACAGATAAAATTTTACTAGGATAAAGGACCCGCGGTGGCCGAGGGGTCAGACCTCTCGCTTCCCACCTAGGCCATCCGAGTTTGATTCCCGGCGGGGTCGGTCCCCGGATTTTCGCATGTGGGAATCGTGCCGGACGATGCCGCTGGTCGGCGGGTTTTCTCGGGGATCTCCCGTTTCCCTCGCCTATTCATTCCGGCGCTGCTCCATACATCATATCATTATATAACTCCTCACCAGCGCTAAAGACCTCGATGTAAAGCGCTGATCAAAACCTCTTCACTCACTAGGATACATTTTTTAGAATACCCAAGTTGAAAATTTGTTCTTCTCAGATTAATCAGCGAATGACTTTTCGTAAACTTCAGTGATGTTAGTTTTAGTTTAAAAACGCCTCTTTTTCGTATCGCATTGACTACACCGCTGTCAGCTATTATATTATATTGTGGCGTGAAGTTATAGTTGAATTTGTGATGTGTTTGAAATTTTATTTGTAATTAATAACAGTTACAGTGTTACAATATAAATCGTAATTAAAACATACAGAAGGAAGGGGGGAGGAGGAATACATGATAATCACCATTGACACAATACTAAAGTCTAAATATTCTTTCAAATCGTAAAAAGGATTAAGTAACAGTCAGGCCGTAAGTTTCGTCTTTAATTTTAATAATGTAAATTCTTTGATAAATTCAGGCAACTCATTATAAATGTTAATAGCTCTTATGAAATAATTATTTTTGCAGTCTTCATTCTTCTATAGGGCGTGTCCAACACATTGCAATATATTTTGTTGTACGAAAGTAAGTATTTTCTTAACATAAATGTATTGTACAATATAAACAAGTTAATAACTGTTGAGATACCTAAAAATACAAAGGTCGATAATAATCTGAGATCGAAGACCCAGTAAGTAGTTTTATTGCATTTTTTCAGTAATTTTAAAATACAATTTACATGTGAGGTACTATACCACAATACTACGCCATACCTTAAAATACTTTGAAAGAATGCAATGTAAAGATTTTTAACATAAGACTGTGGAACCTGGTTTCTTAAGTATCTAATTAAAAATAAGACCTTAGAAAGTCTGCGACTAAGGTGTTGTACATGAGTAATCCACGATAAATTTTTGTCTAAGCGAATTGCAAGAAGATACTCTTGTAAGAGAAGGTTCACCATAAACTCCCTTGTCAGTACCAAATATAATGTTTTGTGTTTTAGAAGAGTTTACTAAGACACCATTTGCATCAAACCAAGTTTTAACAGAGTTATTCCTCGATTTTATTGTAACACTTTACAAACGTGGAATCATCACCATAAATAATTGAACATTATAGTACAAATTTTTATCCAAATCATTATTCATAATTACGATAAGCAATTGACCCAAAATAGAGCACTCGGTACAGCACTAGTAACAATATAGATGACGATTGGCATCCACCTACTTCTTCAAACTGAGAATAGAATAACTAGTAATACATAATGTGTCTTCCTATCTTGTACTTAAGGCCGCGGTCACCTCAGTTTTCAACGTCTTTTATTATTTTTATATTTGTACCATATATTTTTTTCTTACTTTAGACATAAATTGTGACTAAATCTTTCTCTTAGGAAATTTTTTAATATCTAATAGTTTTTGCGTACTGAGTCGTAAACGTCAAAATTTGCACTTTACGGTTTTATCCACGCCACTAAAACCAACTGACATACCATTCCGAAAAAAATTCACAGTGTATAACAATGTTGTAGGCTATGATTAGACATATATAGAACAAAAAATAACATATTTTTGTATTTAATTAAAAATGCTGAATTTTTAAATGAAAATTCAAAAATTTCAAATTTTTTTTTTTAAAATACGAAACTATATATATTTTTGTTTAAAATGTTTCAAATCGCAGCCTATAACATTGTTGTACACTGTGAATTTTTTTCGGTTTGGTATGTTAGTCGGTTTTAATGGCGTGCATAAAAACGTAAAGTGCAAATTTTGACGCTTACGACTCATTGCGCAAAAACTATAAGAGATAAAAAAATTTCCTAAGAGGAAGATTTAGTCACAATTTATGTCTAAAATAAGAAAAAATGTCTCGTACAAATATAAAAATAATAAAAGGCGTTGAAAACTGAGGTGAACCGCCCCCTTAACGATGTTGTACTGGTATTATATCATGCGCGCTAACAAAGAGGATGATGTTACAGAGGACTGGAAAAATGGACAACTGCAACTATAACGTCCACCGCCACCCCCCTTACAACCGATACCACCAGAAGCAGTGATCAGTCAAGAGACCACGATGTTCAACACTCGTGGGTGAGTACCCCATTATAAGTTACGCTGGTGTAAAATATTCCAAAATGTTCCAATATATGCTTGGCAAAGTTTGCACTAAAAAACGTTATAGGTACTTTATTCGAGACATACGCATGCCACATCGATGTAGTACAATTCTGAACAAAATACACTTATTTGTTATTTTTAATTTAACATTCATAATACAAATGGCTTTGAATACATTAACTTTAATTTTAACATTATGAAGTTAATGTAAATACTCCAAAGAATAATTGTTTCTTCTAACTCTCTATAAGTTCTGAATAACTATTTTAAACCACGCTAAGAACGTTAAGGTCACTGATGTTATAAATTTTCTCGGTTTAATTTTAGACGACTGTCGGCTAGAATTTTAAGTAGGGTACTCAATAATATAAAACTAATTTCTCCTCAAAATTATCAAGCATTTATTATATTTTGACAAATTGGAAACACGCATGTTTCATGTGGTTCAACTCACAGTCTTACAATCTAATGCAAAACCTAACTATGAATTTATAATGTTTCCTTTTATCCTCTGAGTTAGAGTCTACACTTTATTTTTATAACCTTTTCCACTAAAAAGTCATTAGTCCAGATTTTTAAATAGCGTTTTTGTAATAAAAAGAAGGAAACTTAATAAACGCGATTCTGTAACGAACTAGATAAAACATTGGTTTAAAAAAAATTGTGACTCAACTGCAACAAAATATAGGGGTATGATTAAGATGCTGGCACGTTTACATTTTTCATCATTAAAACTATATCCCAATGAAGGTATTCTCAAGTGTCACTTTCACTATCCGTTTCTACGTTGCTAATTTTGTTCTTTATGGTTTGCATTAATCACAAGTGTCTATATGAGCGAATAAAAGAAAGTTAATATTTTTGTAAAGCAACTAGTTCTTACATTTGACACTAATACTGTGCATATAAAAGAAAATAATAAATTTAGCTTATGGTCTACACTCGGCCGAAATTTTATTGTAGATGTGATTTTGCCCTCACTCTTCATTCTAATGTGTACAATTCGTTAAGAGTGAGTGAGAGCGCTAAGCATCGAGATCTTTAGTACAGGTGAGGGGTGACATGATGTGAGTATGGAGCAACGCTAGAATGAAAGGGCAGGGGAAACGGGAGATCCCCGAGAAAACCCGCCGACCAACGGCATCGTCCGGCACGACTCCCACATACGAAAATCCGGGGACCGACCCCGTCGGGAACCGAACTACATTTCGTTGAATTTCTAAGTGAGAATTGCTGCGTAATGTGGCCGCCTGGATGAACGCATTCCGCGCGTCCGATGCTTGGAAGTGTCGAAGTGCTAAGCGCGCCCCACGCCTCGTCCTAGCTTCTAGGAGCAAGACACTGCAGTCTTCTCACAGTTAGATGGCCTTTGCGAGTCATGAACCAACATTTAATATCATCGTATATTAAAGATAAAGGAATACCTTTTTAAAGATTCTGCACTAAGATGATACGACCTATAAAAGGACCGGAAATCACTCACGCACGTTGAGGAATTTTCGAATAAACTTCTATCGGCGGTACCTCTGCATGGTGCTCAGCAACTCTGGACAGGCAGCCACCTTAAGAATGTGTTTCCCTGTTTCTACTGTTTTGCGATAATTACTTTTTTAGACTTAAATAAGAGTTTATATCAGAAATCTGTTCGTCAGTTTGGTTTAAAATAGTTGTTGCAGCGATACCTAATTTTTTCAAAACAAGAAATTGTGCTGTTTCGACTAAAAAGTCAACAAAAATTTCGTTGATTTCATAATGAACTGAAATCATAGTATTTACTGTAAAAAATAGCCAACACGGTGAAAACCCTTTTAAACAAAACTACCCAACCGATTTTTTATTTCTGCCTTCGTTTGGGCTTTAAAAAATAACTATAGCGAAAAAAGTGTAAACAGTTGAGCATGGCCGTAACAAAATCACTTCAGTCCAACTCAATTATGTCAATCTCTTTACAGCACAATATACACAATGCCAGTAACATTTATACTATTGCAAATGTTAGGCCATAGAAAGGAACACCTTAGTAATAATACAATATTAACTACATTATCAATACGAGAAAATTCGAAAAAACACTAATAAAGCTCAATAACAAATCGAATATGTTATTAACAAGTTGGGACTATGAACGCTGAGGGATGGAGTTCATTGATAGAAAATAAAGTAAACAAATCTAACCTAATTGATTTACAATTATCTACACCAAACCAATCTCGGTACGTCACTAATGATTAATAACTATTAAATAAAACATCAAACAACGCATATAACTACTGTTTTCGTAAATGTTATAAAATATAATTAATAAAATCGCTCAGAACTAGTGTTTTTGGCTGAATTCGTTAGTTCTTCTGTTAAAACTTAGACTACTGCAGTTAATGAGAAAGGAAAATAAACACATCTATAAGAACAAGAAATCTTAATCTCTATAAATAAAATTATAAATCTAGCGTAATTAAAAATTTTACTGGGATTTTTCATTAGAGTGCTAAGTACCGTGAATGTACAGTGTATGAATGTGTGTAATAGACATGTGAACTAAGCAGTACAGTAGTGTTATATTTATAATGTTGCAGTCGCCTAACTGGCCGGTGATAGTGATTCCAATCACGCTTGTGGTACTCATGGTTGGAATGGTTGTGGTCCAGATGTGTGTGCTGATGTACTTACATCGACGGAAAGCACAAACTGGGTAACTATACTTCCTTACAGCTACACTCTAAAAACGTAATTGTACTATTTTACACAGAAGATCCTTGGGAACACAGTTTCCAAAGACATTTTTGTTCTAATTTAGTTATTGTAAGTATAACAAAGTACAAAAAAAAATACAGTTGTATTTTTACTTGCATTGAATTTCAATAATTTATTACATTCTGATAATAAAAATTAACCTGTAGATACAATAATAAATTAAACCAATAATTATTTTTATGGATACAAAATAACCAGACACAACAAATGCCAGTGTATTTCTACACGTACATTAAAAATGTAATTTTACATAAACTTTTTAGTAAATTTATCTATACAATTGTTTTTTAAATTAAAGCTCTGTACATATTTTGGATCAATAAGAAAATTTCAGTGTATTCCATAATAACACGTAAAAATTAGTAAAATTAGCAGGTATTTGTACGTTCATATTTACACTTTCTCGTTACCTACTACAATAAATATAACGTGTGACTTCCAGATTTCTCGACCAAATATAGAAATAGAAGGCACAAGATTTGTAAATAAAGTATATCTAGGGCAATAAAGAAGGTCTCGGTTATGCGTAATAGCTAATTTGAAAAGTAGTATTTTTTGGCTGGACGGGGTTATCCTGAGGTCATATGCTCAAGTTTTTGTAAAGTGAACTGAAGTGACCACTTGCTGATGTGGCGCGTCGCAGGGAATGACGTCGTCCTATGCGAGGCTGGATCTATGTGGCCCCGTCACGGATAGTCATCAGTCGCGGTCTTCTATACATCTTAGCAATGATATCACTATGATACATATAGAGCGCCGTCCGTAGACACGTTGGTGCGTTGGGATGCACATAATTGGGTGCCATTAACCACAGCAAAGAACACACAACAGGGCAATATACATTCGTATTTCCTTAGAGTCGAAACGTGTCGCTCACGTGCCTATGAGCATCGCTGTTAAAACTTCCGCCATATTTTCACATATATTCCGGTATATACTGAGCTAGAATGTTGTTAAGGTTGTCATATATTTGGCGCCGGTTCGCTGTAAAACGGAGGGGGGGGGGGTGATAGTTGATCTAACCCCTCCCTCTTCATAGAGATCCCAGAAATGTAATAAATTATTTTGTGAATTACATCGACTATTTTCCACTGCCCGCTTATAACTGACAAAACAACGTGATTTTTGTTTTGTTTGGATCAGCAATATAGCTTCAGCTATTTCAAAGAAAGCTGCAAAGTGTTGAACTACCCTATTATGATAAGTCATTCGGGATAAAATTAGTTATTTTGAAACGCCAGTTACTCTTTTTCCTTTCAATTAAATTGTTTTCATCAGTATTTTTGAAATGTAAAGATGTGTACGTTAGATTATAAGTGTATAGATTGTACCGTAGTCAGCAGTTAACGTCAGGAGTTACAATAAATATTTTTTGAAAATTATTATTTAAGACAAGATTGTCTTCGAAAGTGCTCACTTTATCGCGAACAACCTTTACCTTTATAACATTAGCATTCGTACCTGTTTGACGAATCGAGGCGAACAAGATACTATAGCGCAGTGTACCGCTGAAACTACGGGACTATAGGTTGTTCGGGATAGTGCGAGCACTCAGAAAACCCCTGCTATAGTCGTATTTTAAGCCAAATTGGTATCTTTCCGCGCGTAACGGCTAACAACGGACATGTCTTAATATCCCTGGACACGTCACTTGATATCTACGCATGTAAGATAAATCGTGCAGTCAGTGTGAATCGATTGCGTTAACTAAAAAAGTCTATTAATTATATAAAATAAAATGTCTATTTCGGTTGATTTTGCTTCTGTTTTGTTGTATTTAAATGGGAAAGCACACGGAATTATATTGCGTAATTTCGCTGCCAACCATGTAAACAGCACGGCAATAACTTTAAATGTAGAATTATATGCTGTGACGGTTAAATAAATTTTTCAAAGGTTAAATTTTTAGTGCTCACTTTATCCTTAATGACCTACATAAGCAGCGACCGTATTTTATTGCGGGAAATGAATTCAATTTAGTATCAATCTGAGCGGTATGTTTTGTAATATTGCTTGTGACATATGCACTAGCAGAGATTCTTTAATTTTATTTGCGCCCTTTTATTGCCTGATTGGATTATTTAATATTTTGTTTGTTTTTTTAATGCACATAATTTAGTTTAGTTATTTTAAAGGCTGAATTAGGGTTAATAGATTTAGATTCATGTTTTGTTTTCTCACCTAAGAGTCAGGGTTAACACTACTTCAGTTTATTGTCAATTTTATTTCTCTTAGTGTGGAGCTGATTATTGAAGGTTGTCTATGAAAAAAAAGGAAGAAAATAATAATGAATGTATGTTGTTGGCTGTTCTTTTTAAATTTATTAAAAATTTAAGGATCTATCGTTATTAATTTGTACCAGCGACGCAGAGAACTTCAGAGTATATCGCCAGATAAGTCTTGTCTGCTTTCCTTGCTTGAACCAATTAGCATATATATTTTTTTTTTGCATCGAAGTTTTCTGTAGTGAGTTTTGCCTCCTATCAAAATCTTATTCTCACCTGCGTAAGCTCTCGAATAGATCTCATGTTTTTCTTAATTTCCCCGACTGAGCATAGCCAGGTTTTCAAATAAGGTTTTCATTACACAGGAGGCTTTTCTACCATACACAATTCATAATTTTGCAATTTCTCTCACTATCCCTTTAACCTCTCTTTTTATTTACATTTCTTATGCCGCGACAGTAGACGTTTTGTCTATGAAGGTGGTGCATGCTGTGACAAAAGAACGATCTTAGACATGTTGGAGGGCTTAAAAATAGTAATTTCAATCCGCATTTTGTTTTAAATGAACGTTATAGTAATTCTCTGAACTGTTCTTGCTTACGTGGATAGGTACGTGCTTTCCCAAACAAACTGGTATTCTGCAGCGCATGTTCAACGGCCAGGTAAGCAAGCCTCCTTAGGGCTGTGTCTGCCTCAGGGCCTTGGCAAGATAAAGGTTAGGGACTTACACAAGGGCACCTATCTTTTGTGATTGTAAAAGGGAGGGGGGGGGCAAAATCGTAATACATGTTTATGTCAACAGGAACGGATAAATTCTGTATATAAATTTGTAGCCACTGGCATATTTTGAAAAATGAAACGGCGTATATTACGAAACTTATCAAACTGCAAATAGTTTGCTATACGTTTTATTAAAAAACAAAAGTAAACGCATTGTGGAACAACTGTTAGGGATGGGCTCAGGACCCTACCTGCCCCTCCCCTTTATGAGCGCCCTTGGACTTACATGTTGTTTATTGACTGTTTTCTCTGTGCGTTCCATTTTGCTAAACGACCTTAGATACCTTATTTCAATGCCCTGAAAATTGTGAGCAAATAAGTACAGCTATTAAAAAAAAAACATGTTTTACATGCTGTTTTACTTTGTGCATTCCGATTTATCAAACTCATATACCGATTTTTAGAATAAATCACTTATTACACAAACATGACATATCTGGGACTTCAAATTAATTTTTTAAACCCATAACCATAGCCTTTATTTCTAGTACTTACGTCTAAAGTAAGTCATTTTGACACAAACATATTTGCAAGTGTGATTAACATCTTCCAAAAAGAGAAATTATCAACGTCGCTGATCCGGTGATGGGCGGTTCTGAAAACCTCGTCACCGTGTATAAAAGAAATTGAATATCATTTGCTGTGAACAACGTAATTGTTTTCGACCTAATATATGTCAGTTCCAAGCCTCCCCGCTCGTCTGAAGATGTAGTTGTGTCGTCGCGAAAATGTGCGAGACACAGTAGTTACGATATACGAGCACGCTGCAGCAATACATACTAAACAAGTATTTTGGACATACGCCATTATAGCAAATGGTGAGTCACAGAAAACCAGTGAATACACACAAACAAACAGACAACTAAAGAAGTTCGTAGGCTTTCACGGCCGCTGTCTACAGGGTTGACGCGGCTACAACCCAGAAGCCTTGACCCTGTAAACAGACAACTAAACAACCCAAAGGACTTTATTTGCAGCTGGCAAACACAGGTAAAAATAAACAAGCCGACTAGGAATTCAGTCAGTGAGTTACAAGAAAATAAATAAACACAAACAAGCAGCTATGCGCAAAAAAAAAACATGGAAGAATTAATAAATAACTCAGATTATACCACAAAATAGATTCTTTCAGTAAGTCGTAAAAACCGACAAAAATAATTACGACAACAAACATACAACGGCAAAATAGCTGGATGTAGACAACACAGCAGAAACGCAGATACTTTGAGGAAAGAGGGTAAGGATTTTGGTCAGCGTTTAACATCCAGGTCTTTGGCGCAGATGAGGGGCGTGAGGGAGGTGGCATGGGATGAGTATGGGGCAGTGTCGAAATGAAAGGGCAGGAGAAACGGAAGATCGCCGAGAAAACCCGCCGACAATTCGACCACCGTGGCCCCTTTGACGAAAGCGAACGAATACAAATAACACTGTAACTGTGGTCAGTAAATCAATGAAAAAACAAATGAATGGTTTCCTTGCGACAAAAATAAATTGCGACGTTTCGGAAAACTGCAATCTGTTTCCGTCTTCAGGCACATGCATGCATTTTTGCGAATTATAGTTTTGTTAATTCGTGCAAAATATATGTTTCCAAAGACGTTGTAACAAGCCTTCAAGTCCGTAAGCGCTGGTTTCTGTAACTCCGTCTACAAGCACTTTAAACTACATAAGTCCATACGAGTACTTAAAAGATAACTGCACTGAGAGCACTAATTAATTTTTTAAAGTGTATACGATCTTAAGAGTTCTCAGTGCACAATTTGATATGTTTTCTGCATTAAAAAATACGCTCCTCATGTCAGCTAACCTTTATTGCGAACAGTATGCATTAAATACACGTTACAATTTGCTAAAAAGCACATTCCAAAAAATGGTATTAAATGTATCAAATTTACTTGTTACAGTAAAAATATAACTAAATTATATTCCGTTACTTTATGAAATATTGATAATTTAGCAAAAATTATAATGAAGACTTAAATTAAACATTTTGAAAAACCCCGACTCACAGGGCACTAAATTTCAAATCGATCAGACCAGTAGAATTGTTCACAATAAAAAAACACTATAAAAGAACTTATGATTTTTAATGGCTGACAAGATTTCCATGAATCATAGCTAAGAACACTCTCGATCAAGTCAACTTTCAAACAATAAAATCCGTATCAAAATCGGTCCATTCGTTTATTAGCTACGATGCCACAGACAAGACACACAGATACACAGAAACATAGATACACAGATACACAGACACGTCAAAAAACACCCTTCTCTTTACTTTAAGGGTCAATAAAACAGACAATTTCCTTGAGCAGAGAGAAAAGTAATTCAAAATTGTTTCGTTAGTAAGGGGTAAGTGAAAACGAAGGATGTCGAAATAGGTGTGTTGCGTTCTTTAAACATCGTGTCTGAGAGCACGTACGTCTATGAAGGCAGTGAAGTATAATACAAAATTAAAAAGACCGTTCAAACATAATTATCAAGTAATAAAGGGAGCTGGAACTGACAACATGAGAGAATCTTGCACTAAGCTACTCTGAGCATCTAGTCTGTCGTTAACTGTTGTACTAGAGAGTAGACAACTGGGACATAGTCACAGTCAAGTAACAGCGGCAGGAAGATGAATAATGTAACAGTAGCGTGAGAAAATAATGCAATAGCAGCTCCTATGAAATATCGGCTCGTTGACCTAAACCGAACATATCAGTGTAATGAAGACGGAGATGAGTCTGAGACAACCGTTACACACGATGTTTACCGTACATCGCACTACGCTGCTATCGTGTCAAAACAGTTATTTATGCTTCAGTTTATTATTAGGGTGCTTACAGGAAAACCAACAAATGACCCTCTTGGAAGATACGAGACCCGTGCGTAAAATAAGCGCTAACATAAGCGTTGACATTAACATTAGGCAATAATATATCTACGGTAATTTTTGCTCACCGGTACACGACTTGCTGCTGAATTTATATTTGTAAGAAAACAATTCCTTTATTTCTAACATAAGTTGTACATAAATTCTATGTTTGGAAATATTGGTCTGATTTTCGGAACGAGAATCAGAACGTAAATTCACAACATACAAACAAGTGCGTGTATATATACACATACACATATATGCCACACATCAGAGAGTTGCATAGGCCTCGTGACTAAATAAGTAAAGTAACCAAATTACTTAAAGGCAATAAGGTTGTATTTAATTTAAAGAATGTTAAATTAACTCGATCACAATAGTCTAGTACGGATAGCACAGAGCAATAGTTTCTATTCTTGACTTACTATTTTCAATTTAGCGAAACTTATCTGTTGCCGAAGGTGTCATAACTAACTCTTTCATACTGGTCGTACACGACGCACGTATTATTTTTAGGATACCTCGAAAAATAACTTCATAAAAACAAAACTATATATCTTTACGGAATACGTCTTCATAATGTCAATTTTTGGAACTAAATAAATATCACACGAGTTAGAGTGAATATTTTCAAGCCGTTGAATGTTTCATTTATGCTTATTCGTGTACTGTAAATTAAGAAGAACATTACGTGGGACACGTCACTTGAGCATCATAGTCAATACAATAATTAGTAAATCTATATTTGTTATGTATGGAAAACAATTTTATGAAATATATTATGAGCCTTGCTTTTCTTGCTTACTACATAGTTAATCACTAAATATTAGTTTGAAAGCTTGCTTCAAAATCGACTGCATGCGTTTGTACTGATATTGAACATGTTTAGAATATCGCATGGAAAAAATTCGTTGGTACAGTGCTTAAAGTTATTAATTGTTGACAGTTATACGGAAAAATATAAATCAAACACTGCTTTTATTTTACCATAGGAAGTGGAAATAATTTGGTCGGTACTTAAGCAATGTCTTGTGCGCTGGTGGGAATGAATTAACGGTAGACGAGCAATGTACGCCACATTTTCAAAGTGCGATACATTTTATTTTACGTTTGAAATAAGGAAATTTTAACATGATATGAACAAATGTGTTTATGAACATACATGTTTAAGCAAACAAAACAACGAATTAGATATTGAAAATAATGTTTACGTAGTTTTGATGCTCGCATTGACTATTTGTGATCTACTTAAACATTTTAACTGTTTAGCATGTAAACCCTTACATACTCCTTGACAAACAATACTTGCATTTGTTGTTTTCCTGCAAATTAAACAACTGTTTTGGTTTATTCTCTTTGTTTCAGGCCAGCAGCCACACCCGCAGGAAATTACAAGAAGATACGCAAGATTGGGGAGGGATCATTTGGAAAAATATATTTAGTCAAAAAACGTGACGGCAAATTTTACGCTATGAAGAAACAGACGTTTAACACTTGTTGTGAAGTTGAGCTTCAGGTATTGAAAAAAGTAGTGGGACTGATGTATCAAAACCAGATGTACGACCATTTCGAAGAATCTTCTGAATTATGTTTGGTTCTAGAATATTCGAAATATGGAACCCTTATTGACAGGATTAAGGATGAAAGGTTTATTTTTACCGTTGACATAACACGGAAACTTTTAACAGAGTTAATCGTGGCGATCCAAGAACTAAGAAGCGCAGGATATAATCACACTGATATCCACCCCGGAAACATTTTAATCAGACAAGACGGCCACATCGCATTGATTGATTACGGCCTTGCCTCCGAAACTGGACCTACAGATGTACTAAACTTTATAAATATTCAAAAAATTTTGCGTCAATTAGTAAGAAATTTGAACTACGTAGGCGAGGACTGTTTACCAGTACTTGATTTTTATGCCTATATTCGGAGCAATTCTTTTAACATTGAAAATTCAATTGATGAGTATTTATCTGATTTACAAAACCACGAATTTTTTAGGACCATAGACTGGGAAAAGGTGCGCAGAAGGGATTCAGAAGGACCATTTGCTAATTTCGTTGTCAACTCCCTATAAAAATTCCAAGGAACTGCCACCACCCGAAACGAACCATGGGTGTTGTTACGGTGTCGCAATCCCGCGGCGTCGGTGGCGTCGCGGAAGAGTAGGAAGACGATTGCACAACCCCGCGGCGTCAGTGGCGTCGCAGGACGGCAGTAAGTGGGTGCTGGGTAATCAACAAGTCACCAAAAAGTGGCGGATTGCGGCAACAGTGGTATCCCAGGAATCCGATGACTCGAGGAGTTAAGTGGGT
>PNEQ01026571.1:0-29239 GCA_003012365.1 Medauroidea extradentata | reverse complement strand
CCCTTCGTTGCTTATAGGCGCGGCAAATCCCGGTGCGCAGCACCACGAGAGAGCGATGCTTACCCCACGAAGGAAGAAACTAGAGTCACTGACTCATGTTGCGCAGTACCGAGGCTTTTATATGGCCCCTTCAATGACGGCAATGGCTGATGAAATATGGTGACCTATGGTCTAAAAATAGACATTACCACGGTCGTACTTGTTGATAGTCACGTATTCGCATTGGCGTCATCGGGGAAACCCAGTGACGTCTCTCGGGAGATGTGATATAGCTGCGAAAACCCATGACATCACTGGTTGACTCACAGGACTGACCACCCAGCATGATGTAATGTGCCTGCTGCGCGGCCAACACGCAACAATATATAGATTTTAAGTGATCATAACTGCAAAATTCAATATTGCTAAACAACTTTTTCCCTTCTCTCAAGCTCCTTTTTACGTAAGTGAGATTCGTTCTTGCTCGAAAAGCGCTGTGTGATATAGTTCCTGTTTTTTCTTTTGTGTGAAGTCCCTTGCGACCATTTCTCAGCAGGAGGGCAAGTGTGTCAGGTCGAAGAAAGACTGGTCAGGTCAAGGCCCTGTCATAAATAACGGCCCACAGCCGGGCATTGTAAAGAAGTGTTAAAAAAAGGAGGGGGGGGGGCGGATTACGAAATACGACACCATGCCTTCACACACTCTGTCACTAGTGTGCCATGAATGAGTGATGGTTTCAACTATATTTGTTATGAAGTGTTTTACGTTATGTTTTAATGTTGAATACTAACTAGTAAGATAGAGAAAATACCTGTTTACATATTTTCAGTAAACTGCATAAACGTGAAGCAACAGGAGACGGCGTTGCTGATACTGCGACACAGGTTCGTTTTTATTAGGTTCTTTATACCGTGAAAGCAGTTTAAGGTCGCTATAGTGTGAAAAATTCCAAAATTCAATTTGTACGAAATATTATCATCTGAAGAACAATATTTTAGCATGCATAGTTTTTCCAAAACTGCATGTCGAAGTCAAAACTTCGGCATTACGGGAACATATCTCAGCGAAACCTTAATGAATAACGGTAGGTAAATAATTAACACTGAGTTTTAATTAATGTTGCTGGCTGTAGCTTACAGTTATAAAAACACAAAACAACAAAGTTTTGTGTTTAAAGAAATTTAATAAAGTAAATAATTTTTACTAGACTTTCAGAAAAGTTTTAAAAATACAACAATTTTGTTTTTGTTCTTGTGTCCATAAATTTGTGCGAATAGCCATTTGCTCGTGACATCTAATTTCAGTATAAATTTTTAGATTCAATAAAACTTATGGTTTTCATTGGGTGTATGTTCCTGTGACATGAGGCTTTTGAATAAGTAAATAGATTTTGATTAGCACGTAACAGCTAGGTATTTTTGGCTTGTGCTTGTGATGGGTGACATGATATGAGTATGCCGCAGCACTGGAATGAAGGGATGAAGTAACCGGAAGATCCCCGAGAAAATACGTCGACCAGCAGAACCAAATTTATTGCAAAATTTACCAGGTCGCACGTTTTTCAAGAACTAACACAACCAAAAAAGATTCGTCTAAGAAGAATATTAAAATGTTCTTAATTTGTGACGACCTAAAGTTTTGTGGTGTAAAGTGTGTGGAGAAATAGGAAGTCGGCAAGTTCAATTTAAACCAGGTAGCAAGCTCTCGCTGTCCTCCCGTGGCATGATCGTTATTGTGCAAGGTTTGTCGGTTTTGCACTTATGATTATACGCCCGCTAGTCTGAGCAATACGTAGCTAAATTACGTCGAAGGTTACCATTACGTCGTCAGCGGTCTGCCGCCCTAACTTGCGACGCTTTGCAATACTTCTAAAATAACCGGTCCGAATACCGCAACTCGCAGGCGTCCCGACGCATAAATTGAAAACACCCGCCGGTGTACCCCGACACGTCGATCTCTTCATTCAACACCGTCTCTGTAAAGGCGTCCGGTGCCTGAACTGACTCCCGGTTACCCGCCAGTCGTTATCTGCGTCTCAACGCCGTCTTCCGCGGCTCGAAAACGTCTGTTCAAAAATATATCAACAATCTAGCCATGCTCCTGTCTGGCGCCAACTTCCCTGTTGCTTGCCCTGCAGACGTTGATTCAATTGGGCCAATCAGGAGACAGCTTCCGAAAGATAGCCCCGCCCCTCGAGGACACTTAAACTTCCTGCCCCTACCATATTTATTACATAGTTATTTAATTTCATTTAGCTGCACTTTGACAAATACCCTACGTGTTTATTTATTCTTAAAATTCCTCACATCCAAGTTATTGTAACTATTTACGATTTGTATCTTAAACACAATAGGCTGGCTTTCCTCCCCTCCTAACTTTGGAGGTTACATTAGCGTGGGGGCGATAAGGCCCAGACGCTTGCACCTGCTATTTCCACAAAGACAAATTATATACATTTCTGTTTTTCCTAAAAATAAATTCTGTACATAGAGAATATCGGCATCCTGACACGATGACGAAAAGAGTTAATCGTCGCATGACATATTTATTATTATATCTGTAATTTATTATAATTGCTTATAATTGATGCTATTACTTCTTATTAATTGGGGTGGTAACCACATGGTACGTCAGAATTTTTTTATACCAGCGCAAAGAATTTCCCTTCACAAGCATAATTTATCGTAAAAAAATAAAAAAATTTTTTGAAAGCAGTATATTTAAATTTTTGGCTTGGAAACTCCTGAAATAGCACAATTTTGCACCTACCAATCTAAATTTTTTTAACATCAGCACAAAGAATTTCCCTTTATAAGCATAATTTATCGTAAAAAATGTAACAATTTTTTGAAAGCAGTATATTCAAAATTTTGGCTTGGAAACTCCTGAAATAGCACCATTTTGCACCTACAAATCCTAATTTTTCCGGGGGAGGGCCCCCGGACCCCCCGCTTTTGGTTTGTGGAGTGCGTATGTATATTTCTTAAGGCATACTCTCCGCCCCCCCTTAAGATAAGTGCTTAAATCCGCCACTGTACATATCAAACTATGTAATAAAGAAACACTTGATGAACTACAACTAAAGTACTTTGTAAGCTAAACACATATTCCCTATACGCGAGTATTTCGTAATAAGAGGAATTACAATTGGAAATTACCATTCTCTTCGAGAAGGAACTACACAACATGCGACATAGAAGTTGTCGCTGATATTTGCGATATGCAAAACAATAAGTTTTGATTGTTTTTCAGGAGAAAACACATTTCAGGCGTGATTAATTTGTACTATTTTTCTTTTTCTGTTCACGAACATAAAACTGAATAACATTCTTAATTTACGACGCACGAAATTTTATTTAGTACAATATACCGGTACAGCCATTTGGTATGTACCACTTTTATTGAGTGAATAAATAAATATCAGATAAATACCACTGAATAAAATTGTTTAAAGCTTAGCCTATATTGTAGAGAAATTTAAACAAATTGCAGAATAGAAATCTCAAAAATATAGGTGGACCTACATGTATTTTAAGACTGTAAGTCACTCTATTGCTTCTGGCATGTAATGTTTACGATTGAAGTATACTTTAGAAAAAATACATAGGCCTGATTTAAAACTATAAAATGAGCCAATTTACATATCAATTTTTTTTGCTAACTTTATATTTACAGCTCCTTAACGAAAAAAAAAATTTTTGACGCAATAATAGAAAGCAGAATTTATTGTAAGGCCGTATAACATTATGAAAATAGTTCACGTCTTTATTTTATGAGAAAGCTGGGGTTTTCGTGGACGAAAGCATACTAATAATATAACTTAACTTTTAAATTTTGTAACTTGAAACGACTTTCTTTTCCTGTCGCATCTTGTATTCTAAGTATGATATTAGCTAGATAACTTACCACTTTAAAAAATTTATGATGGAAAATTACATGATACATTAGGAATTTAATATGGCGAATTCTGCACTTCTCAGACAGAGGAAGCCGAATTCACATTCAAAATGTATAGGACGCAACAAATAAGCTGCGCCACTCTGCTAACGGTTAAATGTTGAGACTATTTTTATATTTCTAAACTTTATTTACATACTGTTAGTAAAACTTTTAAATGTTCAAATATTAACGATTAATAACTGTATTAATTGATTAAATTTTATAATAATTTATGTTTCCTCTATTTTCTTTGCTGAAATAATAATTTATTATTTACAAACCATCAAAAAAGATACAAACTTTTATTTAGAATTTTAATTGTAGCACGCTATCTATTCTTTGTAATTACTACTCAATTTGTAAAGCATGGCGTATCGGTAACTGTCTACGGCCATTACTTCTACCGCCACCTTAGATTAATAAAAAACATTATAATGACTTCTGTATAGAAGTAAGATAAAATTTACCTATAAATAAAAAATTTCGAGCAATAATCACGCTTTCAACCTCACTCGTGCTCGTGCATGACTTTTCGACTAATCTACAGCTATGTGGTAAGGCGGCGCTCCCCGCGGACGGCGGTTGTATAAGTGTAAACTTGTGTTTATGTGTTCTATGCTTAATGCTTTTCTGTTTATAAATGGGAGTGGTTATGTCGATCTTTCTTTTTGTTTTATTAAAATAGTTAATAACCGTTTTTCTTTAGGGACGTATTTACATACTTCGCAATGGCATTCAAATGTTTTCTAAAACTTTTATTATTACATGTGTGTTATTTACAATGTCGTGGTAAGTAGCGTACATTTATATGTTTGCCTTCAAAATTTTGTTTTTAAGACAGTTTGTTAAATTGGCTCGCTCATTTTAAGGGTGTGAATTGTTAGTAATAGTAGCTAAGTTTACATTTCATGCAAAATTGGGTAGGCCTATAGGTTAAATTTTAATGCGGAACTAAACAATTATGTCGTGTATTGCCCGTCTCATTACAATAAAATATAAAAAAATACCTTTTTTTTATTTCTTAGCACGATACAATTACGAGGTAGCTATAATAATTATGCCGTTCGTAAGCTGAGCATAATATATGCCGTTGCTTGTAAAAATTTTTTGCTGATTGTGTTTTGTACACACATGTAGGTATTTACAGGATAAGTTCATAGGCAGTGGGTTGTTGTAGAAGGATATCTAATTATGCCAAGGGTGCAGTGGACTAAGGGTTTGGAAGATATGGGTACTGTGATGCAGAGAATGGCATCACAGCCAACAAAGGGTTAGTACAGGCAGTAGAAACTCCTACGAGATTAGGGTTACCAGACAATGATAATAAGGAGGACATTTCGCTAAAAAGGAGGACAGTCAAAATATTGAATAAGAACTGGAAATATTTTCTTGGATCAATGGTTACTGGCATCTGTAGTGACGCCAAAACATGAAATGCTTCCCATTGTCTCAAAACAATGTGGAATGTATGAGAAGCAATGACGTTTCGAACAAATTCTTCTGGTTTGGTTCTAGCACATTAAAAAATTTTTTCAGTTTCAGAGACTTGAAAAATCGTCTTATTTAAGCTAGAAGTACAATCCACTGATTTAAAAGAATTTTCTCTGTGACATGTTTTCAGACACAAGGAGCAAGTATGGTTTGTTGTAAAATTGCCCTGCATTAATATAAACACTGTTACTTTTCTAGCATTTTAATTCAGAGGGAGCAAACTCGTTTTTGCACAGAATCAACTCAGCTCTGGGACCCTTTCATGTACGCACTGTCTCATCCTACTAAAAAGCCGGACATTTTTGAGCATCAAGAAAATTCCGGCCGGACGCAAAAAAATCCATGAAAAGGAGGACATGTCCTCCTTTTGCCGGACGTCTGGTAACCCTATTCGAGATGGAATGATGAGGGTGTTGGGTTGATGTGGTCCAGATTTGGCCTGGGACTGCTATAGTTAGTATTATTAGTGTTAGATGGAATCAGTGACCATGACATTCCTTTTGTGAAATTAAAGTGCTGGGGAGGAACAATGTAGAGCAAACCAAAGAGAAGGTGGTTTGGCAATATGGGTGTGGGAACAGTTTGGGAACTGAACATTTTCTGATGAATAGGTTTGAGAAGTGGACTACGGAGGAAAGTGTAGAAGACTTGTGGAGAGGCTTTAGGAGAATAGTGGAGGAAATGTTTGTGGAATTTGTCCCACAAAGAAGGATAAGGGCCGCAGGTGATCCACCATATTATTGGCAGGAGATTAGACGTTTAAAGAGAAAATGTAGGCAAATGCATGCAAAGTTAAAAATCAGTGGTATAACTAAAGCTAGGGAATGTATGAAGCAGGTGGGAAGGGAACTAGAAATTAAAATCAATCTGGCAAAAAATTATTATTTAGGTAATATAATGGAAGGAGGGAAAAGCAAGAAATGGGGGAAATTGTTTAGCTATCTTAGGTGGGACATCAGTTGCCATATTGGATTATTTAATTAGTTGATTTTTTTTAATTCTGAGAAGAAATGTGTAAATTTTGAGATTATAGCATGAATTCTATGTATTTTGTGCCACAGTACAAACACCGCAGTTGAACTTTTAACTTATGGTTAAGCCGCAGTCAGTCAAATTGTTTTATATTCTTAATTTTGGGTGACTTATTGCGGCCTAAATATACGTTAAATGTTCAACTGCAGTGCTTGTATTATAGCGCAAAGATAAATCTAATTCATGATATAAACAACAATTTCACTGGCAATTGGGCAACCTCTTCCCCAATCACCTACTAAACCCCTCTTATTCTTTCCAACTCTCCTCACCTTCACCAACTTCTCCTAAAGCAGATTCCATTCTCTGACTTCGTCAGGGGCAGACAGCACCCTTTATGAAAAATATATTAACCAATTCTAGGCCTCCTAATCACAACATTACAGAAAGGTGCCATGTCAACAACAGTGAGTATCATGATAAACATAAAATTGTTAACTGGGATGACTAATTGCCAATCCTACACTGCTGAAACTAATCTCAAAATGTTAAATTTTGCCATAGCAAAACAATTTTAATAAATAGGCCTAACCAATGAGTCGTAATACAGATTTACAGTGTACCTGAATTTTATTTGCCTAAGTAAGGTAAGACACTTCTACACGGATGTACTTTTATGTCTATTAATTAGCCCACGTGTAAACATCTTTCTTGTCCATGAAAGAGAGCATCCAGTGTATAGTGTCCGTGAAAACGAAAATCCTTAGTACGTCAAAACTGGTAAGTTTTCAGGAGGTTGGAAAAACTGATGTAAATTATTTAAAATAAATAACTAAATAAAAACATTTTTAATGTAATTTTTATGTTTCTTGAGGCTACGGGTCTCTAACCTATTTTAGTATGTTTTACTTTGTATATTCTGAAAGGTAGCAGATGTAGCAAAACTGTTAGGCCCTACATAGAAATGTAGGAAATAGTTTGTACTGTGTAGTCTTAGTTTTTTCAAAACATAAATTTGTATAATTTTGGTAGTTATTGATTTTAAAAAAATTTAATTCATTCGATAACTAGCCAAAGTTATAGGAACTTACGTTTCGAAAAAAATTAAGCTGCATAGTACAAACTATTTCCAACATTTGTACGCAACGGTTTTGTGACGCCTGCTCCCTTTCAGGACAAATTAAGCTCACAAAAACAGTGACAGATTTCAGTAAAACATAGCGCTGAGTTATAAGAAATAGAACTTTATCAATGTTATTGTAAATATAAACAACTGCATTCTATTGCTAACTTGGGACACATGACATAGGAAGGTTTTGCATCTTCATCGACGAAGGAAGAGGAACACAAGTAGCTTTCTACCATATACAGTGACCAATATACACAACCAACTCTAAAGAAGGTAGGCCTACACACATTAAATATGTTTAACGCATCTTTAAAAGCTGTATTTAGGGCTCTTGGGGATTGAGGTGAACAAGGTGTTTACTTTCTGGTACATTAAGGATACCCATGTTCACTAGGCATTATACTTAACACAAAGGAATCTAAAATGTACATTCATTTCATCACATCATCACTGTATTACCAAGTAGGCAGCTGGTTGTTTCCTTTTAGCACTCTCGTGGTCAGCATTTGAATGTGTGGATGCATTGCATTTAAATTTCACAGTTTGTAAACTAATTGCACTTCTGCATATTGTGTGATCAGCATTCCTTGAACAATGTAACAAAAGAGGGATATTTGTCTGATCCTAGACTGGTGCAGTGCATTTTTGACTGTGTTCAGTGTCGGAACAGACAATACAAATTGCTGGCACCCCATTGTGTTGAAACCTGTCATTTATTGCAGACTTCCTCATTTTGTGGCTATGGCTTGACAACATTGTTTATCGACATAATAAATTATTCTTGGTGATTAACTGAATCAGTAAAAATACATCTCGTGTAATGTGTCTGCTGTTCTGTTGATTGTGATATGATGTGCATTCATCTTAGTTGCTTTAAAGAAATCAGGATTTTCTTTTCCCGGGAAAACACGCAGTATTACTGTTTATTTTCTTGATATAGATGCCAATATTTAATTTGTAAATCTTGATGTAAGGATTCCACCTGCAACGTACTTCAAATGTTCAGTATGTTGGGAAATTCATTTCATTTACAAATCTATTCTAGTATGCCTAAGGTTCCACGGTGGCCGAATGGTCAGACCATTCGCCTCACACCAAGGAGATCTGGGGTCGGTCCCCAGATTTTTGTATGTGGGAATTGTGAAGGTCGGTAGGTTGTCTCCGGAATCTCTCTTTTCCCCTCTCCCCTTCATTTTTGCACCATTCCATACTCAACCTCATGTCACTCCTCGCCAGCTAATAAGACCTCGATGTAGAGTGCTGACCGAAATCTCTCTCACCCACTTGTTAGTATACCCAATATGCTAATTTATAAAAAGCAAACAATTCAGTTGATGTCAGTGTCCATTTACATTAGTCAAAAGAAACACTTTTTATAAATGCCTTCAGCATAATTGAAAACCTTATTAACATACTGCTGTACCTCAAAATGTACTAACCAGATGTATGCCCAGGTGTATTGTAATACGTTACTCAGTGCATTGAACTTTGCTATAGAATTTTCATTAATAGAACTGTATGGTCAACGCTTAAAAATATTTGACGGAGAAAGATAGCATGCTAGCTCAGTGCTTGGTGCGTAGCAGTGAATTGTCTTTAATGTACACCTTAGCATCAAGCATATGGCTTCTTCACTTCCAAGTCACCAATTCTCAATTAAACTGTTCCAGGTGGGTAACTCTGTAAATATATTTTCGCACAGTAGTTTGGCACTCCCCATATCAGCAGCTTGTTTTCATGTGGATTTATCAAAATGTTGTTGTACAAATATTTCAAAACGTTTCCCTTCCTGTGAACTAATATTACTTTTAATCAGCCTTTCTATTGCTTTTGTGGAAAACTATGTAGGCTACTTACGACATTTTGCAATATTCAAGTTCAGGAAAAAAAAGTATAATTTAGATTATTTAGTAATGATTGTGTGACCTAACCTTGCAGCCCAGATGTCTGTACTGCGGCAGCCAGAAACTGTTGTCTGGTGCACAATCAACGGAGAGGAGCAGTGGAAATGTGGTAATTTCTCCAAAGCCATCGAGAGAGATTTTGCATTGTTTGGATCAGATGAGATGAGACTGCAATGTTTGCAGGTAAGTGGGACCTTTTACATTTTTTTTAGTTTGACCGCATTGAATCATTTAGTCCACTAATGAATATATTTTTTATTGATAATTTAACTTCATGGCTAAGAAATAATGCTAAGATTGAGAGTGTACAAAACTTAAAAATACCATGTCATGATAAAAAAAAGAGACTAGATAATAAAAAAACTAAGCTTTCTTCTTAAAAACTGCATCTTTTTTTCATTGAGTAATTTTCAGTTGTTGGGTGAAGATGAATAAAAATGTTTAATATTTTAAGAGTAGTTTTGGTTTTGTGTTTTTACTAATTAAATTACAGTTGAGATGTGTTCTGGGTAATTCTTGAAGATCTAAGATATCTTCTTTTTTAAATTTTTTTCTGAAACGTGTAGAAGTAGTAATTCTTCTTACACATGCAAAAATTCAGCAGCAAGAACATTTAATCAATAATTTATATCTGTAACAATTACTAACTATTGTTCATAAAATTGTCAGTGTTTACCATTTGTAACTTTTTTTAAATGTAAGAATATAAAATACTCACAAATGGCTTGTCTTATCCCTACTTTCGGAACAGATATTTCTGTCTCATAAGAGACGGAAGAGGCAGTTGTTTCATGCATACCAAACACAGAGTAATTTTTATATTCTGCTTATTTCTGTCATTTAAGGCGCCCGCCTGCCTGCCTGCCTTGTAACCAGCGTTGCATCGTACTAGCAGAATGCTTTTATCCAAGAAACTACTAAACGTATTTCTAATGTGTGGATTTACGAAAAGAACAAACACTTCAAACAACCTCGGAATAGAAGTTTTAAAACATCATGCTAATTAGAAAGACCATTCCAGAGCTCCTCAAAATGACTAAAAATGGCTTTTTTAATCTATTGTATGTAAACAACTACTGAAGGGATTCTTGTGAAACTACAATAGAGAGGTGTATTGTACTTTACTTAAAACTTTCCACCAATAAAAATATGGGTTCACCACTGAAAGTGTCAGTCAGGCAAGTGTCCTACGATACCACTGTACACAGTTTGTGTCTTGCGGTAGAGGTGATACCGTGACAGATGAGCCGGTCAGCATCGCCCTTGGGGTCGTGCCTCACTCTCACTAACACACGACCACCAGGCGGGCCCCTCAAAGGGACAGGATTTTTTTTTATCTAGGAACAAATAAAGGCCAATTCAGGATACTTTTCAAATTGGTATACCTCAAGTTTGTCTTCTGAAGCCAGTTTTTCTATTTGCTGATTAGGCTATACTAGTACATATATTGCTGAACATGTAAATAAGTCTGTCACACGTCAAGCGTGTAACGTTACTTATAAGAATGACGTCGTCCCAAGCCCTAGGCCTGGGAAGTTAAGCCCGTCCTGACCATGTGACAGGGTTTCCTCTGTGTGCTCCGGACCCCCCCCCCCCTTACCAAAACTCCAACAGTGCCGGTTTGTGCGGGGTCGTGTGCCAGCGACACGTGTGTGTGTTTGAATCGCCGCCTCCACGTGACGTCACAACACCCCACCACCACCAACTTCACCGCCTATCATAAAGTACTTAACGTAATCAGAAACTAAAATAAACAAACTGAGGACTGAGCTACGGCCAGCAATCAACCTGCCTTCAGCACAAGCCATTTTAATATTAAGTCTTGTTTAGTTTTATTCAGCCACGTGGTCACACATTTCAGGGTCAGTGTTCTGTTGTATTTTAATTTTAAAGGAATGTTAAATAAGTAATCTGTCATCACCAGTAATTCTTATTATTTTTTATATGTCTCACCGCCACTTGACTTGTACTTGTATTCACCTAAATTTCATTTTCACTATTGTAACGGTACTTTAACATACTTGCCGGCTAGGAGCACGCTCGGCGCCATCTTTGCTGCAGAGTTCATCGTAAGTCGGCCACGAGGTAGGACGTGTGTCCCGGAGAGGGCTCTCAACTTTGTTTTCGCTGATAGTAACTGCAATAGTAATTTATATTTCTAATCATCTTTTTTCGCCCTCTCCGTTTACCTCGTGTTTTTAGCTCGTGCGCTTAATGCCTATGCTCTTCAACTTAATTTCTCCGCCTGCGCGTCTGGGCCGAGGAATCTACATTTACGGCAGTCGGCCGCCTCCGACATAGTGTAACAGGACTCTACTGCAGAGACTCATCTTTAGTGTGTGCTAATTTAAATTGAACCGGCGTGCGCGCCGACTTAAAAGCCGTTTAACCGAGAGAGAGCTAGTGTATTTTTCATTGTGTGCGTGACCACGTGGCGACCACTGTAACGTGCTACCTGTGTGTTTGCTAATAAAACACCGCTAACCAAGTAAGTCTGTTGTTAATTATTTAGTAACGTGTCAGAGCTGACTATCATTCTAGTCCTAGGGTAAGGGGTTGTGTGGGTGACCCGAAGAACCCGCGTGGTGAGTTAGCTAGTTTTCTCTGAGTGCTTCCACGTTGTAGCCATCAACCACAGCATCATCCACCACTGCAGGAAGGAGAGGACCGCCAGCCGAACAAACCACGCCCTGAATCGTCAACACACCGTCCTAGCCGGGCAAACTGCTAGGTGGCGCCCATTTCGCAATCCAGCACCATCTCCGTTTCATCTTATGCCTTCCACAATTTTTAATAATCAGTCAACTTCCTCTTCAACCTAACTGAGCGGTGACAAGAAGAACAAATAGGTTGCAGGGCAATCTCTGTGGTAATGCATTAAAACCTAGCCTAAGTTAGGCCAATCTGGGAGTTGTTCTCCGCTGCTGGATCATGCCACCTCTGCACCGTTTTTTTCTCACTGAGCGATTACGATGGACATTGCTTGCAATATTCTGGAATGTTGCCTGAGCCTAGCAAATTATTACTGAAGTAGAAATAGTCTTATTATGATATAGGTTTGCATTATTACATTACGAAAAAATGTCAAGTTTAATTTGCATTTATTAACTAGTTCCTGATTAAAATTACACTCCAGAATGTTACAGTTTTTACAGATCGCTTTGTCTGCTCCCGGTACTCGTGCTTAAAAGGTAAAAATCTCTTGAAAACAATGCAGACAAACAAGTAAACCTTTGACACAAAAGCATACAGAGCAAAACTGAAATTATATTCCCAAAAAAAGAAACTGGGAATTCATAACCCACCCAGACACCCTAACTGCCACGTACGCAAGCTGAAAACTAATTTTGCAGAATAAGAAATTAGGTTTTTCCGAAAACTGTTCAAAAAGAAGGTCTGGGCCACGGGTGTTGCTAGTGCACGTTAAATTAACCACTCCCGCTCAAAACTTAATTGAAAATCCAAGTTTTCAGCCCTCTAACACCAGCTCTTGTCAGGGGCTGGATTATTTCTAAAACCAAAATGGCGGAGGCAATCTTCTCGACGTATCCCTAGGTGAAGCCATACACCTTAATATTATTGGTTGATGCCCAAAATTGTTTTACAATCACTATAGTTACGTTACACTACTCTCGACTCCAAAATGGATTAAAAACAAATATTATAATCCTAACCTGTAAACAATAAAATGTAAAGCTAGTATTGCCTTCCTTCAGCCATCTTTTCTAAAAAATTCATCCTGTTAATCTTAGGCCTGTATGTGTTCTGTGTGTGGCTTTATCAATGCGTTATATACTGTGTGTTTTGAACAGGCCACTAGCAAGGAAGAGTGTATGACATTTCTGGATAATGAGATTGCTCACATGACAAGTCTGGATGCTGGAGAAGTGTTTGTTGGGGGCCGTTATCACAGTCTAGTGCCTATCATGCAGGAACTCTACAATGGTATGTATGAAGAGTTGCAGTACTCATTTAGCTGGTCCGTGATTAATCTGGCACTTACGAAGTCAACTTTAAAAATAACTACCTGTCCAGGCCTGTGTAGACATATAGGAGAAATAAAGCAAAGTGGCTTATGCAGTGCTGCAAACAATTTAATATTGATAAATAAATACCACATGGCAAAGCACTATTCTTCTTACCATTAAATGTTGATACTTTGACTGCAGGGTAACATTGACAGTCCCAGAGATATTTGTTTTGGACTATTTAATGAAGAAATAAATACATATAGTTAGGTATTTAAACCCTTATGTATGACCCATTCATATAGTTTGCCATGTTTCACCAGATGACACCAAATTAACCTTGCTGAGTCAAAGTATCCACATTTGATGGTAGTAAAAGTAAGAGTTTTTGTGCTAAGAACATTGAGATGTACTTAACGTTATGGTGTAGAAACATCATTATAAGTGTTTTTCTAAGTTTTTACATGTCACAACTTTCATCAAACAGTGGTCGTAATTATCATTATTTCTAATCTAATTCAATACAAAATATTTGTATTATATTTTCCAAGCTCGTTATTAAGTATTTGAGGACTTTACATTATCGCTGGTTACAATTATTGAGCACTAAGAAGGTTAAGTTAGGCCTAGACTATCTGTAGGGAAAAGTGTTAAAATATATATATTTGATTGGTGTGTTTTATTATCCTTTGTAACAGTCTATAAGTTAACGTGTCGACAAAAAATACTAATAGATAAAATACTGTGCCCGAATCTCATGGGAACAATTTCACAAATCCCTACAAATCTAGCACAAGAGCGACACTCTGTGCTAGGCACAAGTTTCCTACCCACACCTCTCCACTCACTTCATTAGGCGACGTAATTACTTGCTAACGGGACACGGGATTAACTACGACCATAACATAAGCAATATTAAATTTTAACAAACTCACTTTTAATATCAATAAGGATTACAAGGTACTGAACAAAGGCCCTCAAGCTGATCACAAAACGTCGAATGTCTGGTAACAAATCAAATGGAAACATTACACCCAATTAACAAATACAAATAAATGGGGCTTCCGATCCCCTCGTGACCGAGACGGCACCGCATCGCCTAACGGCGCAAAGAATTAGTGAAGGTCAAAGACAAACTCTAAGAAAAAGGTTCCAAATATTAATAAGACTTACCAGAAACTAATAAATGAAAGCATGATGCCGGGACGGCCACGAAGATCTCGGTAAACTCACTCGCTAGCAGGACGGAGGAAGAGTGACCCGAAACCGCTCAGGAAGGCACGCCTAGGCTCAGGAGAGAAGGGGAAAAGGGGGGGGAAGCACGAAGACGGCCGAACATTTACGAACTGCGCCAAGCGCGTCACAGTCTATGTGGGAGGGGATAACGAGTTCATTGGCGGGCTAACACGCGGCGCACTATTCAAAGTCACAAGCCGGTACAAAGTCTGTCCAGGAAAATCACAGTCTCATACTCGAAGCAATCCTTTAGGGCACATGGGGGTGAGCTGACCAGCTCAACTCCCCCCACCAAAACGGCGCAAGGAATTAGTGAAGGTTAAAGACAAACTCTAAGAAAAAGGTTCCAAATATTAATAAGACTTACCAGAAACTAATAAATGAAAGCATGGTGCCGCGACGGCCACGAAGATCTCGGTAAACTCACTCGCTAGCAGGACGGAGGAAGAGTGACCCGAAACCGCTCAGGAAGGCACGCCTAGGCTCGGAGGAGAAGGGGAAAAGGGGGGGAAGCACGAAAACAGCCGAACCTGGCCGAACATTTACGAAGCTGCGCCAAGCACGTCACAGTCTATGTGAGAGGGGATAACGAGTTCATTGGCGGGCTAACACGCGGCGCACTATTCAAAGTCACAAGCCGGTACAAAGTCTGTCCAGGAAAATCACAGTCTCATACTCGAAGCAATCCTTTAGGGCACATGGGGGTGAGCTGACCAGCTCAATACCTTTCAAAACTAAGTATGCAAAATTTTGCACTGTTGTTCATAACCCTTTTATATGATTAAGTATTACATTTCTGGGAATTACAGTAACATTTATGTGAATGTGTTCTAATATAGCTGCATGCATGGGCCTACATAAGGTAGAAATACTCGTAGGCTCTATTATTTGTTAAATTTATTATTTGTATGTAATATTATTTTTTGTTTTATTTTTATTTGTTCAGTTTTTTTCATATATTCCTATATTCATTTCTTTAATTTATTACTTTGTTTTGCAGTAGTAAAGAAAAACAATTTTGCTTGTCCCTCTGGTACTTTTCTGTAAATATCCAACACGATAATTTTTCAGCTTAAAATGATGGCAAAAAACAGTGTGTCTGTTTTCAGTCATAGAAAGAAAATTAGAAACATTAAAATACATAAATTTACCTTTTTAATACAAGTCTACAGGTTTATTTGTTTTGAATAAGAGAAAAATCGGTGCAATCCAGCAGGTGTTCTTTACAAAGACTCTTAATTTATTTATCCTTGAATCGGAAATATACGTTCATATTCACACAGTTACAAACATTGTGGGACATTTGCCCAAAACTTGGGTAACTTACTCTTGGTACCTATATTGTCCGAGGCAAGATGTAGGTCATGTCCTTCAAGGAACCTACCCAACTTCACCTCCAGCAAAATAAAAATGTCTATAAAGAAAACCCTTAACATTGGATTTTAACAGTCAGTTTGCCACTTATGTTTTCAGACATTTCATGAAGGGCTGCAGAAAATTTTTAAGGACAAGGTACAGATCCACAACTATGTACATAGATTTTTTTTTATAAAGTCATGTTTATTATATTCTGGACACACACAGCCTATTGTATTCTCAATGTAGTTCTGAGTCAAAGTCAAATTTTTTTTGCAGACTGCCTCATCAGAGGAATTGATTTCCAGGACAAATGTAGATTTTAAGAACGTGGTGAGAGTACAGAACTGTCGTCGAGAATGTGAGATAAGACTGTGAAAGACCTTCAAATATGCTCATTTAATGGCATCCTGTGTGTACTACAACTATCATTGTCAACCTCTTAAAAATATTTGTTTTATGTTTGTTTGGTTTTCATTTTTTTCCCCAGATAACCAGAAGTTTTACTACTCTGTTGCTGTGCTCAGAAAGTCTGCCAATGTTAGTAACATATACTCTCTACGAGATCTGCGTGATAAGAAAGCATGTTTCTCTGGCGTCGGCACCCTTGCAGGCTGGGTTATTCCAGTTCAGACTGTAAGTTGATGCATATGTGATGTCCACGTGCGTTAATATTATTTTGGTTGGTAGCATTACTTTTCTTGAAATTATATCTGACAGAAAATTTGGCTAATAACATTGTATGCTATCCAGTTAAATAAGTTCCCTGTTCAACATAAACTTAAAAATTTAACATTTTAACACATTTGTAAAAAATTTAAATATTCATTGACAGTATATATTGTATAGGTTACTGTGATTTTATGGATTTGTGAATGTTGTGCTGTTTTATTGTTTTTTGTGTTGAACCTCTCCTGCAAACAATTTCTTTTACACAGCTTATGAAGTATGGTGCTATGGAGGTGATAGACTGTAACAATCACGTGAAATCGACCATCAACTTCTTTAGCGAGAGTTGTGCTGTCAACTCGCTCATAGACAAGTATAACCCCTTAGGTGAGTACTGTATGTTAGCAGCTTTTTTTTTTTCCCACAAATATAATACCATACATGTATACACTCTTTATGTCCTATTTTTTTTATCCGCACTAATGTGCAAACAAATGTAATTTTTTTGTGGATGATAAAACAAACCAGTACCAAATATACAGTAGTACAGTGGAACCTCATTGCATCATTCCCGTTTCTTTCGTTTTCCTGCATCCATCGATTGTTTTTCATTGTCCCGACAAATTGCCTATATAAACAATGTTAAAAAATCACATTTGGATCGTTCACACAGTGAAAGTCCGTTATAACGTAAATTTATAACGGCGCCAAAAGTTTATGTTATAACGAACTTACGTTATAAACAAAAAATGTAAAAAAAAATTTTATGTAGCATTTTGTTCATGTATTATGTGAAGGCACATTTTTTACTGTGTAAATTCACAGCAAAAGTAAAAGAAATGAACATAAAACTTAATTAACTAACATAAGATATACCAGCACTTACTATCAGCAAAAATATTAAATGTGCGGCCGTGATACGTCGGGACTTGCGGCCGTGACGCACAGTGTAGCTATGCGCACAGCTGATGTCCGTGGCCGGGCGGGCGGGGTCAAGCAAGGTCACGCCGCTGCGTGTCGTGCTGGCCGCAGCTGGTTTACACGTCGTGTTCTAAGTCGACCTTCTCGCGTGCATAGTTGCAAAGTTTTGAAAACTTGTTTACCTAAATTTCACTCAAATTTCATGTTTATATTATTTCATATGTTACGTTAATACCTATAAAATAGTGAAATAACACTAAAACTAAATTTAATCTGTTTAAAAAAGTTGGCGAACAACAGTAATAAAATTAAAAAATCACTTTTGAAACAATTCACCAAAAACACAAGAAAAAAAATTCACAACTTCAAACAACCTGGATCGGCAGATTCTTTTTTATTTATTTTTTATGCTACTTCTGGCTGATCTTTTTTTATCTGTGCTAGAAGCTGGCACCAAAGCACCCTTCTACCACATAAAAGTTCGCACCCCCTTCTCTCGTCTGGCTGACGACAGTCTATGTGTATGTGTGAGAGATAATCTAGGGTGGTAGTGTGCGAGCGGAAGTAGTCAAGGTCAACCAGTACAGCCTCAACAATAATACAAACACCGCACGTGACAACACGATACTCACGAGATGTTTACGTAAAAATTGCTGTACATCAGCATGTCACAGTGTCTGCAGCCAGCTGCTAGTTTCCTACGAGAAATTGTTTTTTTTTTTTTTTTTTTTTCCAGGGTCTCTTTGCTAGAATACGAGGCTAGAAGCAACGTTAATCTCAGTCTGCCTTTCCTCCTTTTTTTTTTTGTTTAGTTTAAAGTCTATGGCCGTGGTTGAAGTGATAATGTGCGCTTGTAGGCCTCCCTCCATACTATCTTACCTTGACTGCGTTGTCATCTATCAGTGACGTCTTTACACACACTTTACACTTAAAATAAATTTCACAGATACCATCAACATTAACGGGAACTCAATAAAAGCCCATTCATTTAAATAGTTTAACTTGTTCAAAAGCGAGGCCCTCTAGAATGTGCGGCCTGGGGCAAAAGCCTCTTTCTGCTACCCCCCTTTTTTTATAATTTACTAAGCCCTTTTTTTCGATATCGCGCCGGCCTCTAGCGTAGTGGGTTAGGAGCCAGTTTACGGTGCGAGAGGCCCTGGGTTCGAATCCTTGCTCAGGCATGGATGTTGTGTTGTTCTTTCACTTCACCCTCATCAGCTTGTAAGACGTCGTTACAGGGCCGTAAAACCCTCTCACCACCTTGCCTACATTGCAATGCAAACCAATGGCTTTTAATTTTTTTATTAATGTCCGGAACAAATTGTTTCGCAATCTTGAATTTATCGCACATACCAGAACAAAGTAAATTTCCCTTTAGGTGCCATTGTGACCTGTAGTTACCGTCCAATTCACCAGCATCATACTGTAGTGTTTATTTACGACACACGTACGTGTATGGCTCGCGCGATGAAGAGGGAGGAAAGATGAAGAAGGGAGGTCTGCCTGCTGAGTTGCATCTTTACTCGTGCGCTTGCTGAGTTGCGTCTCTACTTGCGCGCTTCGCTAGCAACATTTAACCACACGGAACTTGCCAGATATTTTACGGTGGGCTTATTAAAGGCTACATAGCGATGAACAACTGCTTTTAAAGCTTAGTACTGTTTTTAAATAAAATGTTATGGATTTAAATGAAGCAGACACAATTTTCTTATGATTTTTAACTTTTTTTTTTTATTATTATTATTATTAAAAATTCTGTCCGAGTTATCCGAAGTCCGGGACATCGAGGTCCGAGTTATCGAGGGTTCACTGTAATATGTTTGGTTTGTTTTGTTTTGACTAAATTTTACCGTTATTGTTTCAAATATGTTTGGCAATCGTTCATCTTATTTTAAAACGTGTTTTACGTAGGCTACTGTAGGTTGTGTGTGTAAACACAAACATTACCGTGTTTTCGCTGAACGAACAGCAAAAATGTTGCCACCAACAAAAATCGTAATTTTTTTTATAGAGGCAATATTTTTTTAAAATTGATATCCAAATTATTTTCAATAGATATCCTACAGGTATTGTGTATAAATTCATTTTGTTCTATTGTAAATGTGGGTTTTTTTTCCTCAATAAAGTTTAATGAATAAATTACAGTAATGTCAAGAATTTTGGAAATTTTCTTCCACCATTTTATGCACTTCCGAGTAAAGCCGAAGGCAGCCGAGCGCGAGCGCACGAGTCGGAGAGGTTACGTTTGGTTTCACCTTGTAAATGCGTATCTTGTTCTTGTTATGTTTTCTGTTTAGATAGCAACAGTTTTGTGAATTTTGTTAACAAGTGGAGTACACTATTTTCATTTTAAGGCCTGTGAAATGTGTTCATAAATTATTGCTGTAACAATGTCGCTGCCTTCAATATCTATTTGCACGCTTCAAGAATGTCTTGAGATAATAAAGGAGGTAGAGAAATGTCCCGGTGAAAAGTATGCTGACGTCGCCAAATGTCTCGGATTGCCACCTTTGACGTTAAACTTGATCGTCGGTAATACAAATGAGCTACAACCATATTCAATACACACATTTTTTAAGTGCAGATTTTCATGTGGTGGACATATCAAAAATAATTTTGAGGTTATGTGTTTTTATTTTTTTTTTAATTGAGAGGGAGGGGGGGGGGTTGTAAGTGTGTTTCCCGCATGTTTTGTTTTCTCGCATGCATTGTTTTTCTCATTGGTCCCTTGAAAAACGATGGATAGAGGTTTGACTGTAAACACCATCGTGACTCGTGGTGACTCTAGCACCATGCACAGTAGCGCTATATAGTAGTTGGCTGAGAGTGGAAACTACTTACTTCTGTAAAATCTCTCCTGCTGCTGAAAATTGTTGCCAACCATTTCTGGTGTGTTCTCCATTTGACAGTCTTCTGTAAGAGTGGAGTAGATTCAGGATTGAATAATTTTGGCTCATAATTACTACCCAGAGATGAATTACACATGTTTTGACATTGTTTTGGGTTAAGTTTTGAAGATACTGGTAACATTGGTGGACTTTTGAACTGTCATTGTGTACTAAACTCGGGAACATTCAGCACAGTCACAGACCTCGCACATGCTTTCGCACATACCTGTGGATACCTGGCAAGGGCACAGTCGTATGCACTCACATCTTTGCTGATTCTCAACTTTTATGGAGGAAGTTATCAGCGCTTACCATTACAGGGTGGCGAGCGACCGGAAAAAGTCAGCGAATTTAAGACGTCAGGAGAAGTCGGGGAAAAGTCGGGGAATTCTCTAAAATAACCTGGAATTTCAAAATTTGGTAAATGAACATTTCCGCGAACACAACGTACCATAATACCGATAATGCAGTTGTGTGGAACAGTGGTTTTGATGTGTTGTACCAGTTTTTCGTCTCAAATACGATATTTTTGGCGTTTTGTACCAGAATTTTCAGTGGTTCTCGCCAGTGTTGTCAGATCAATAGTTTCTCTGCGATGTGTTGTGATGTTTTCAAGTTTCCACAGTGGTAAAAAATTACTCTCTTGTGGTGTTTTTTGCGTACTGTTTGCAAAATGTCTTAAGTTTTAATAAATTTTTTGTTAATAACGTGGGTTTTAAACAGTTGTGGTCTTTTTCCCCAAGAGTTCGTAGTAGAAATTGAAGGCGTGGACTTGGCAACATAGGATTCTAAATTCGCTTTTGTTCTTACCATGCGGCATGCTGATACGTTCGTATTCGTTGTCGGTTGTTTATTGTTTACTTTACGGCGTAGCACGATTATTTTTTCTATGGTTCGTGCGAGTATTAATATCTTCTCATCATGTCTGAAGTCCTTGGATTTACATTTACTTTGTATTTTATCTACCGTACCTCATATTGGCGAAACACGCCTCAACTTTTTGACTCGTGCAGTGACAAAGGTGTGTTAAAAAGTTACAGCATAATGTGATCCCATGTGTGTTTATGAAAATGATTAAGTGAATTAAAAATATCTGGGAATGTATGTACAATGTGTGTTATTTCCACAACGTAATTAATTTTGGGAAATCAGTCATGACAGGAAGAAAGATACTGTATTGGTTAACCGATCCTACTACTATTAAATGAATCGCGAAGGTCCTGGTGATAACTCTGCAAGGTGCAATTCGTGCAATGTTAATTTTTCTTTAAGCAACACGGGCCGGGGTTCTGTTATGAGCCACGTTGAAGGCAGAAAACCCTAAGTAGGCTGGGAGTTTAAATTGTGAAGGTAGGCCTAGGTGCTTTTTTTCAAATCTGTACCATGTGAAACAATAATGTTTTCAGATTAGTGTCACAGCAAAGAAACTTCAGTTACAGTGAGATAAGATAGGTTTTTACATCACATTTGGTCTTGCGTCGTATCTCATGAACGAAATGAGTTAATTGCTAGAGGGGAAGAAAGTTGTTGTTTGTTTCGACTGATCATTGAACAAAGTTTCTCAAAAACATCAAATGGACATTACAGTATGTTTTTGGGATTCAAAGAGTGATGGTGTAGTGACCAGGTATCACACGTCTGTTTTTAGACAACTTATTAAATGCTTTTAATTCTGGTATCAAGAGCTTTTCTCTCCATAACTTCACAACAGCATTTTAAAAGTGGAAAGTGAATTGACATAAATAAGTAAAAATTGTTGTATTTGAATATTCCTAGGACTTTGTTGCTTTGTAAATAATGAAGATATGATATAATTTCTGCAAGGTGAAGTTATGATGATTAGTAATGTTCAGCTTCACAAAAAAAAAGATAAACATTAAGTATCACTACTCATTGTTTACTGGCCAAACTATTGATTTTAGACATAGTTTATCATGAACAATGTTTCTACAGACATAAGTAGTCCTACGTAATTTTTTTTGTTAGGTTAGGTTGGATTAAGTTGTGTTATGTTATGTTAAAGTTAAATTAGGTTACAAACAATACATTTGGTTCCCTAACCAAAAAAAATATATATACAGTACGTGAGGCTTTTAGAGACACTAGAAGTAGTCGTACATAAAAAAATTTTTAACCAGACCTAACAACCTAACTTAACCTAACCTAACAAAGCGTTTTTTACGTAGCGCTACTTATAGCGTCCCTAAAAACAGTTTTCATAAATAAACTATGTGTCTAAAATCAATAGTTTGGCTGGTACACGATGAATAGCGATTGTTAATATTTACCCAAAAAATGTTGTCGCGATTATACAACCTGGTTAATTTTATTGATATTTCGTTGGTCAGGGAAGTAAGAGCAGCTAACCTGGAAAAGTCAGGGAATATTTTTTAAAGGTTTTGCTAGCCACCCTGAATTAGATGCATTGTGCCAGTGTGAAGTGAATTACGGTGCCTGGACAAGTGTGCCATAATCAAGAAGCTATTTGGCAAGGGGTTTTGTTATTTGCACAATATCAGTTTTTCTTGGGAAGAAAATTATTAATAGACCAGTCTCCGAATAGCGTACACACGTATAACTCAGGCAGCTTACTTGGGCCAATTTTCTTAAACACCCCCAAATTCTGGAAATAATAAACTTGCAGTGCTTTAGAACCAACCATATCAGTGACCCACAATTTCTTGTGACCTTGACTCCGTGCATAGGAATCTTTCCCCCCCCCCCCCTCCCCACCCTTTATGTTTATACATATAATAATAAATGTCCATTCTGGCATCTGCTGTACTTCCTAAACTGAGCGGGGTCATTGACGTTAAATATTTACTCAAGTAAACTTTCACCTACTTAAATTATTCCTGCTTGGAGTTAGTAATGTTGCTAGCCGCACCCACGTCGACACTTAAACAAAAGCAGCTATCAAATGTCTGTTCTACTGTTTCGTTTAAAATGGTTTTCCTCATGGTGGCTTGTTGTTTTAAGACAGGAAATGCTATACTTTTAGCTAATTATGTAACTAACTAAATTTTTGTTGACTATCTAGTTGAAACCGAACAGGTAATTTAGTGTCTTAAAAAAATAGCTAACTCATCTTTCTGTGTCTTCACTGTCTTGTTTGCGCGTTAATTCTTATACTTCAATTAAATTTTACCAGTGAACAAACAACATCTGCAGACTACTGTGGTCGTAAATCCTATAGCCACTTCTACTTCACATGATAAGAATCGATACTGCTGTCTACAGCTGCGGAGACCAATGAAAAAATTAAAAAGGAAGGAGAGAGAGACGGCGAGCATCACACTTGTGCCGCACAAGCTTTTTTTTTCCTGAACCGTCACCTCATCCCACGTTTTATCACTTTGGTGTATCTCAGTTTAACTTACGTAACTCGGCACCTACCTGTACATCTCTAATCTCAGAACAACAGTTGGTTGCTGTTTTTTTTTTCTTCCCGTGGCTCTGAATCACATTCTTGGATAATCTTTTTCCATGATAGAACTAGAAGAATATTTAGAATGACATTAAAATACAGTACAATACATACATACTACATGTTTTATACGTTCTGTATTCAGCAAAGATTGCTTAAAGAATTAGTTTGTTTTTAATAGTGTTACTGTATATAGAAAGGAAAATGTGTGATGCGACAATGAACACCTGCTTCCTCTTCGTGCATTTATATTAATAAGTAAAGTAAGGAGGCATTGGAACTGTATTAATTTTTGTAACCTGTGGTAGTTTTTAAGCAGTACAGTACATTATGAAATAAAAAAGACATAAAGGGGCATGATACTAAAGTTACATTCATTGTAATTTTGCACCATGTAACTGGCACTAATTTGGTTTGTGTTTATATTTGTTAACTAGGGGTATTACAATTTGGCATTGAAACAATCACGTCATAATTCAGATGTCACTTTTGATGTTTTTTCAACATAGTACTAAACTACGTAATTGTTCTTTTATGCAAATATGAATGTAAAGTTTACTTCCTATCATTTTGTTCTAACATTTTATTTGTTCAGCTTTGATTTTGTTCTCTGTAATTTATACTGTTCATTGTAAACAGTTATCTTGCAGGTTAATTGTTTTAAGACAGTACTTGCTAAATCAAAATAAGGTGACAAAATAAAGCATCAGAGCTGTTGGTTAAGCAGAAAACCTCTTTAGATAACATTTAACAATGTGTGTTATACTTTATAGTACCAGTAAATTAGTAATTCATTGGTACGAAATTTTCCTTCAATTTAAAGTTTGAAATAACATAGTTCTCTGTGATAGTACTTCTCTCTTAAAATTTCAGGGGACAACTCTGACAAGCTTTGCAAGCTGTGCATTGGGAAGATACCAGGTGGCCGCTGCACCCAGGCTGACCCATACGCTGGTTTCGAAGGAGCATTCCGCTGCTTGTTGGAGGCTGGTGATGTGGCATTTCTTAAACACACCACTGTTCAAGAGATGACTGCCACCAATGTGGACTTCAGTAAGTCATTATGATGCACTTAATACCACAGATTTTGTTTGCATCAATTAATTTGGTTTCTAGTCAGCAATGGAATTTCTATTTAAACAATTTAATTTTTACACCTTTTCTCGTATCAAGGAGTGTGTTGTAGCCTAATTCAGTTTGAGTTTAATAATTTTTTTCCTGGAGTCAGACGACCAGAGTGGAAAATCCAACCAGAGTGGAGAATTGATTTTAAAGCTCCACATAATTGCTAACTGTAGTCGCCAGTTTGACATCTTCCGTATTCGCGTGAATATAAGACAATACCTTTCAAAAAAATAAATTTTCTGACTAATACGGGGGTTGTCTTGTAATCATAGCCTACTGTTCTTTATTTTATGTTATTTTTTCAGAACACCCATAAATATAATAAAATGTATAGGTAAGGGTTTGTATTTCACAGTATTGCGCAGTATTATATACATGTTTTGCATGCAACTTTAATTTAAAACTTGTAAGTTAAGCGATAACACTAATTTAATAATATAAAACCTCTTTATAACGACCTGTTTCGGAAAAACCATGGGTTTTTTTTTTCTTCTTGCAAACTTCAAAGAAATCTGCTGAAAATATGTTGTGCGCCGTGTTGCGTTTTTAGTAATGAGCACTATACTCAATGCAGCAAGCAGCAGCTCACCTCCCCCCCTCTCCCTCCCTAATGCACATTCTTCGTTTCCCCTCACGTAAGTACCTGGCAAGCTCGTGTCCGCCCGCCTTTATTCATGTGCCAATGTTCTCTCGCTTGCTATTAAATACGCTACACTCTCAGTTTGCTTTGTTGTCACCACATTGATTCCTGCGACTTTTGGATTTCTCTTGCTTTTATACAGTTTACAGTTTTCAGACTGCATTATGCTATGATTTTCAGGATTTCGTTTTGTTAATTTATTTGGTCTGAGTTTGTGAACAATTATTGACTTTCGATTTGGTTACGATTATTAGTGTTGATTCTGTAAACGATTGTTGACAACTCGTCAATTTCTTCATACTGAGAGGAAAGTGAGTCGACTTGTCGCTTCTGAAGTACGAAATAATTAAGGAAGTTGATTCGAGTCAGAAGCCAAAGTTTGAGATTGCGCGGGAATTTGGCATCCTGAAGTCAACTTTGTTCACGATTCTAAAAATGAGGGACGGGATCGTTAGTGCAGTGCAGAAAGAAGGACGCAACGCAAACGTAAAAAAACTAAGGCATATGATGCACGTCAATTTGGAGGAAGCTGTGCTGGAATGGTTCGGCCAACTTAGAGTGCAAAACTTGCCTGTAAGCAGGCCGATGCTACAAAAAAAATCCGATGAACTTGCTTTGAAGTTAGGTATTGAAAACTTCAAATGTTCAAATGGGTGGCTGGATAGTTTTAAGGCGCGCCACAGAATGGCCATCCACAAGATTGTCGGCGAAAGTGCTTTGGTCAGCGAAAGATCGGTGAGCGAATGGATGACCCTTGCTCCAGAACATCCTCAGCCAATATTGGCAGTGCAACATGTTCAGTGCTGATGAGCTGGGGATGTTTTACAATATCATGCAAATCGCACCCTAGTAGTGAAAGGAGACGCATGCAAGGATGCGAAGAGGAGCAAGGAGCCCCTCATTGTCCTGTACTGCAATATGGACGGCAGCGACAAGATGAAGCCACTCGTGATCGGGAAATCCAAGAACCCCTGAGGTTTCAAGGGCAACGTATTTCCTTCTGATTTAGACTTCAACAAAACAGCATGGATGACCTCAGCAATTTTTGCCAGGTGGCTTCATGGTTTTGATACAAAGATGGGTGTCAACAATAGAAAAGTAGTTCTTTTGTCGACAATTGCCTCGCACATCCTTTTCTCGACAACCTGAGAAATATTGAGTAAGTGTTTCTGCCAAAGAATATCACCGGCGGGCTTCATCCCCTAGACCAGGGCATAATACAACTCGTGAAGTTCAAGTTTCAAGAGATGTTTGTCCGGAGCATAGTGTTGAAGATGCAACACAGAAGTGGGACATGTTTAAGGCGATTGAAGCGATTGTCGCAAGTTGAGTGGCAGTAAAACCAGAGACTATTGCCAACTGCTTACGTCACGCCCACTTCATCGCTCCAGTCGACGAAGAGGCTGCCGTCCATGTAGCCGCCGGAGACTCCGAAGACCTGGACGACCCACGTACAGCAGATGCTGAGCCCCAGGCCGGCCCCTCGGCTGAGCCCTTGAAAGCACCTCCCCCTGCTCCAGTAATTCGACCACGCGACAAGGAAACATGGCTGCTTATTGCTCCAGACTGCTCATTTGAAGAACTTGTGAAAGTGGATGACAATGTTGCAGTCTGGGGTACCGTCGACGAAGCCGGTGCGGTCGAAGAGCAGCAATAGGAGTCGAGCGACAGTGAAGACGTCAAGGGAGGAAATGAAACTGCCGATGTCCCCACAGCGAGAGACATTCTCAAAGCTGGGGATGTCTATGCATCATTGCTGCAGCGACATGGTGCAAGTGACGAGATGTTGTCAAACTTTTTTCATATAAAGGAGTTTGTCGAAAAGGCTGCTATTAAAATGAAACAGACCTCTATTGAGGACTTTTTTAAAAATAAGTAACAGTTGTTTGGTCCTTTAATGTGTCAAGGCTTCCTTCTGTTGTGTGTTTGTTTAGTGTGTCGTCAGCACCGCGGTCATTAATAAACAAATGATCTGTCTAATTTATCACTTTTGTTGGATATTATCTGGTGAGTTTTTTAACTACTGTAGTGTACTTTAGTTTTTCATGATTTTGTTTTCTTCTGTACTCATTTAAAAAATTTAAACATTTGCGACATAGTATGTGAATTTGAGTTAATGAGCACTCACAGTTTTAAGTTGAGAAACACATTTGCTTGTATGACAGCTTCAAGTCTGCTGTTAACTTGCTTACTCATTAATAATACACTTTTAGTAGAGTCGTGCCATGTTGTTGACGTATTCTTTGTGTGAAAAGGCCCAGAAGAAAATATTTTGTGCATTGACACGAAACTTTTATATTTAAACTGAGTGATAACGTTACGTCACAGTGCATGCCCATGAATGTTTTATAGTCATGCTCAAGCGGGCTCAACTGCTCGGTATGACAAGGGCAACAGGCTGACATGTACAAGTAAAGCTGCTGTGGTATTGATCGGTGCATACGTGCGCAGTCATCTCCGGCTCACATTATTCCCACTCCCCACTTATCTTTGTATATCTTCCCGGGCCCTGGCCTGCCGGCCAACCATTAACTAACAAGCAGTGACACAAGTATCACCGTGATTACATTGTCTGCTATAGTAACATCTATGGTAGATTTGAATTTTTTCATTTACTGTTTTTGGAAACATCTCGGTTTGTGAAGTAGCATTGTTTGTTTTGAGTTACAAATAAATTAGTAAAATTGAATGTGATTCAGAAAAATAATGAGGTGCAAATGTTCATCAACTAAGCGAAGTAGAGGGGCTTAGCTACAATTCATGTTTCTAAGTTGCAGTTGCAAAATACACTCACCACGAATAACGCGTGCAGCAGCGAAATGTTTACTTCTTAATTTTACTTTTGATTTTTGTGTACTGTACATTAAAAAATTTTTTTTGCAAAACCAGGTACTTAAGACTGGATTCAGTTTCTTGGACGTACTCCATTGCAAATTGAATGACTGTTAAAGAAAACTAAACAAATAAAAGAAAACCATAATATAAGCAGAGTATGCTTTAGTCAGCGAGATACATACACAACAAGAAATTCCAAAATGGAATCGGGTCAAATAGAAACAAGGAACAAACAGATAATAAATGAAAATAATAACAAATAAAATAAAAAACCAAGTAACATGCGACACAACGATGAGATAAAACAAAAAACGCAGCAAATATCAGACACGAACAGAAAAATTACAAAAAGATACAACAAATAGACGAGACAAAACGCAACAGATAACAGACATATACAGAAAAGACAAACGACACAATGAAGAGACGAAACAAGACACAGTAGTTTTCCATACAGACAGTGTTATGACGTACTGGCAGAGCTCTTTCAACACGTATCAAATAACATAATGTAAGGTACTTGGCCTACCCACCCTATCCCTTTCTTTTTTCTAAATTTGCTTGTTGTGCAGAATTGTGGTTTCATGTTGGCATAAACGTAACGTAACCGTAAACTTAACTTCCGTAACTTCTTAAATACGTTTATACACGTTTTTCGGCGTCAGCATATATCTAATGTGATCCCGAGATGCTTCGTGGGGCACTAGTTATAATGAGGGGGCGTCGCCTAGTGTTTGGGAAACCTGGCTTGCCTAATACA
>PNEQ01026564.1:0-38898 GCA_003012365.1 Medauroidea extradentata | reverse complement strand
GCCAACAAAATCATTTAGTCCATCGAAAAAAAATTGTTGGTACAAAGCACTTCACTTATAACTAACAATATTATTTTGTTGACAAGTTGTAACTAGTTGTTTGTTTACACAAAATATTTATTCGACGTCCTGTAGTAACCAAATATACGTCTGGCACAAACAAATTGCGTTTAAATGAATAATTTGGTCGAGGGAAATATTTAATTTTGTTTGAAGGACTCCAAGCTTGGTATTACCAACAAAATATTGTTTAGCTGAAGCAAACATCACCCAAACAAATATATTTAGTATAATGAAACAATTCTTTCTCTCAGTGTATATATATATATATATATATATATATATATATATATATATATATATATATATATATATATATATATATTTTTTATTTATATTATTCATTATATTAGCTAAGTAATGGAATGGCTGAACTGCTGGATTCAATCTTTTTAGTACCATTTCCCTATAAGGCGCTAGTGCTGAATGTTCTGCTAGGTAAAGCCATAAATCTATAACATGTGAAAAATTTGTACCGACAGACTGGAGGACGTGTACAACTCTGCTGACTTCTTTCAACTGTTTCATTACGTTCGAACATTTTTTTTTGCAAATGTGTGTATTGTCAATTATTTTAGGTATATTGTTTGGGATATGAGTTGTATTCTCAGATTGAATTTGCATGCACTTGTATTTTTTATGAATATGTCTACTCAGCCGAGTTGTGAATTCCTTCTTGTGGAATAAGGATGTCTGGGCATTTCGCCATATTTATCTTTCAGCCACTCACTTGGTTGGTGGTGGTTACGAAAAAATTTCTGTATGTAAGGCACCAGTACCGAATATGGCCCGCTTAAGGTTCAAACATTACGTGTGTCGAAATCATTAATTATATTACTAATATAACACATGGATGATGTAATAAATATATTTATGGATGACGTATGTTTATACTGGAAACTAGTGTGTATCGATCCCACATCGATCTCGGCATTACCGCACAATGGCGACTAATGGGCCATATTGAGAACTGGGCCATATTCGGTACAGGTACCTTACTTAACTATGTGTTTCAGTACTGTTTGTCGTGTTACTTAATTTTTACTCAGTTTTATCAAATGAGCTTAGGAGTCACATGTCTAAAGATTTGGATATCCACTTTCCAAAAAATGTTACATATTTTCTCAATTTCATTTTCATTATCAGTGCAGATGGCGGTAATTTTGTAACCAAATCTTTCTTCAATGTCCTGAATGAATATGATCGCTGACTGAGCACAATATTCAGAATTTTTTTGTTTAATTCACAATCCACTGCATTAAAAAATAACTACCTGTGTGCATGGTTGTTGCAATGGTAGGATCATTGTTTACTCTTGTAGAAAAGTGCTTCATGCACCAGAATCTGCAAATTCTTGTTGCATTTGAAGATCTACTTCAGCAGAAACAATATCAAGCAGAGGGCCTGCTATTGCAGACCGACTAGGGCCTTTATAGCCTTGTCAAAGAGTGTCAATCGTGTCATTATATGGGATGTTTGAGACTACATTAAAAGTTATGTTGTTGGCGTAGAAAAATTTAACGATTTTAGTATCCAAAACTTTATTTTGTCGTAGAAAAGTTTTTGTGACGGAATCGTTCATAAATTTCAATTAAATAAAATTATGGGTCACCGTCATAAGTCCCACAGTAAAAACATTATGGCGGGAGAACTGCGTTCGTGTTTACGACTTCGGAGTAGATGAGAATATAAGCGCCGGCTGACGGGATCGTAGCGCCTCATTGATTTGCGCCTTAAACACAGTAACATACACTTCACCAGGCGGCCGCCTTAAGGGTGTTCAAGTGAGATAAATTCATTATTTTATATTTGTATGAAATCATGTTAGTTTTGTAGACGATACTTCTAAGTATAGTTTACTCTTATGAAACAATTTTAGCTCTCATAGTTTTCTCATAATGGTGCATCAAAGTCAAAATTCGCGTGCAAATAGTAAAATCCACTTCACTTACTAATTCTACGAGTGTGAATTATCTGCCGGCTAGGGCATGAGACGACGAGTTCATTTGACTTACTTTGCACCACGCTTAGCTTTAGACAAGTTAGAACCTTCTATAAAAATAATCGTGGGAGCGCGTCTGATGAAATATACCGTAACAACATATCAGTACTTTAGGAAACTGCGTAGGAACACTTGAATTATTATTTATTTTCTTATTTACTAATTATTTTATGGTTAATAATATTGCTGTCAGATTATTCTTTTACAGAGCTGTTGTATCTATTGTAAAAGTATTCAGACATAATGATTGATTAAAAATAGTGTTTTAGCTACTGCAGTATTTATTTTTATTATATTTCCCAAGGTTCTGGCAATTTTGCTTTGCTATGTGTGATGCAATTTATTTTACTTTTCTACTTTTATGCTAATAAAGCAGTTATTCACCCTTATTTTGTTATATACTTATTGTATTCGTTTCATGTGTGCATTATTATTGTTATTATTTTAGATTGTTTGTACTTTCATTACTTAACTAACCACGGCTAAGTAACAGGCAATGCTATACAGCCTAAAACTCACCATATTAACACATTACCTTACATTATTATTAGATAAACAAAATTTACGAAATGTGAATAATATGTATGCCCTAGGCATGAAATTCATGTTGTTGGTATGGAATAAAGGCTACTTCTGTGCAGTGTTTTTAATAGCGATAATAGCGATGTAAGTGTTACCGAGTCTCTTTCGTACACTTAGTTGTATATTTTAGTCAGTGGCGAAGCGTGTTGCGTTGGAAAGGAGGCGTTATTAAACTGACTTACGCAATGAGCACGTGGCGTTGACATGTTTGCTTGAATCTACCAATTGAATATTTTCCTGTTACTGTGGTCCTGCGACTGAAGAATTTGTTTCTCGCCTCATACACGATGCTAGTAGGATAGTATTCATACCCCCTGCTTCACCTATAACACATCCGCTCTTTGTTACTTCGTTTGGTGTAATTGTTGGTTACGAGTAGGTGCTGTTATGTGTAGGTATCATGGTGTCATATCAAGTTAAAAATGACGTAGTAAAGTTTGTAGATTTATATTAGTTTACCCTTTGTTAGTAAAGTCATATTTTGTATTTATTTGAGCATGCATTAAAGTCTAGAAGTCAAGAATAATAAATTTTTGAAGACGATAGATAACAACGTTCACTCCTCTGTGTATCACTGGAGGAATAGTTCGTGTAACGAAATATTATTCATGTCCTAGTATGCATGTTAAATTTTGCAATTTAGAAATCATGAATTTAAATTCATACATGCACATCTATAACCCAAAGAAAGTATAGGCTCCTCTGGATTTACGAAGCAAGTCTCAATAACGTAGACTCGACAGGATTCACAGTACTGGTACAATATGTTCAGCATGCGTTAAAAATATCTATGACTCGGCCGGAACCACGTGTGGGTTCACTAAACGTATTCCGTTCCTTCTTCCTGTGCCATTGTACCATGACTATGTTGGAGGAAATATTCTCTTGACGTCTTTTTCTTTCCTCATTAGTTATCAATTATGAAATATTCTTCTTTGTGCATGAGGTCTATTGTAAAATACACCTCTCACGATCTCTCCTTTCACTCCAGTTATTTCTTTTCCTTCCGGGAATCATACTATTCATCACTTGGCTTCTGATGTACGGATGACTGATGAAATGAATCCCGAAGTCAACAGTGTCCAACGGATGCTGCCTTTGTAAGACAACATTACAACATTTTTCAAAAGCGTGTTCCAGACGGAATGACAGCACGAGCTTGAAGGGTAACCAACTAGTAATTAAAATAATCACAACTCAAAACTGTACCGGACAAGCATCCGTCCGTAAAATCGTTACAGATTTAATTATAGCGTTACGTTGACAGCACCCTAGAAACACGGAATGGTTTGAAAATCAAGTGGCCACGGGAATAAATTCTAGTTCCAACATTCCCTACCCATGAGCTTGTCTGGGAGACTCATTGGTCCCAGAAATGCATGCAGTTCACAAATAAATAAAAAAGAAAACATGAAGGTTAAGCAGTTCTTCTGATGAGTATATTATAAATTATTATTAAATAATGCTATAAACTAATTATTTAGTAAAATGTACTAGGAAGTTTAGCAGCAAAATAATAATGTTATTTTTGTGCCATAGAGAAATTAGGAAAGCGGATGGTGTATCGAACCCGGGCCCTCTCGTATTCAAGGCAAGTGTTTCATCCCTTGTTCAACATAGCTCAATGTAATTCACAACAATAATATAAAATTACTCTTTGATTCCACCTAGAGTATGTATGCATGCATGCTCGAAAACGCTTCCCCCACCCCTTTTTTTACATGATTGCCCAACAATATTTTTTAATGTTTTACTGTTCATTAGGCAAAGAGGACACGCAGATTTCTTAATATAGGTGAAATTCCATGACTTGTATAGTTTTGTCGTGCAAGAAAACGCGACATCTTCTAACTGGCATACTGAAAAATAATAATCGTTTTCATGTCACATTTTTTATTTCAGTATTTTATCAGACTTAAAAGTATATGTAAGTTACCTTAAATCTCTTGTCTATGTGTATGTAGATATATCAGAAAACTAATTTTATCAGTGCACATAGGCCGCCTTCTGCAATCGTAAGAATAACTGTAATCAATGTAGTATTCAGCCTATTTTCAGAGGAGTTGCTTCATGTAAGCAATAATTGCTACTTTAATTAACTGATGCATTGTTTGAACAATTCTAACAGCGTAAATGATTAAATAAATTGAAATTTTACTAACCTGCAGTATTACACAGATATGCTGTTCATAGAAAACCGCGAAGGAATACAGAAAACGCATGTAGCAGACAAACGCGAGAAAAAGTTCTTAAATATACAGATTATCCTAAATGAGGGATTCACTCTATTAATGAAATAAACGAGGTAAAAGAGGAATTAATAAACAAACAACGATGATATTATATACATTCATACGTGCAAGTTAGGTTAATTCTTCTACATTTTAGAAATATCTATGTTAAAAGTTTCGCACAGGGACAATTTCTGCCGCTTGTTGAGCTAGTATCGGCAAAAGGTGTATACTGACAAATCACTGAGCTTTCGTTCATGTCAAGTTACTTGAAGTTGTTAATTTAATTTAAAAGCAGAAATATTTCAATTTTAAATTAAATGACTTCTCTTTGCCAAGCAGAGTTAAAATTAGGTTTTATTTGGTTTCGTATATTATTAGGCCCTTAAGCGATAACAGCGCAACTGGTGTGAGAATTTCTCCCTGCACCAAACTCCACGTAAGGAAACACGTTTCCTTTCTAAGGTGTTGTAGATAGAGCCACGAATTTGTCGCGAAAATATGTTTGCATAATTTTGCCTCAATGCCTTATATGCACGTCGGCAACCATTCTTCATGGTTACTTGTAGCGAGTCTTTGTTCAGACCACCGCCGTAGAAGAACAGGTCTGGACACTCGCCTAGAAACTTGACCTCCTTGTTGTTTGGCTGTAGTTCACCAAGTTACAGAGAATATTGTGTTTTATTGGCGCTTCAGTTAGGGCGGTCGGACTCAACCTCCGCCCATTTCCTTTCCACTAAGTTAAACAATTTATCAAAACGTATTTTTTTTTATCAATTTACGAAATACTTCCTTCCCTCACAAATTTAATAAAATGCTCCAGCAATCTTTATTTACTTTATAAATTTAAGAATGAAAAAACTTGGGCAGAGTTTGGGTCTGACCGCCCTAACTGGAGCGCCAATAAAACACAATATTCTCGGTAACTTGACGAACTACAACCAAACAACAAGGGGGTCAAGCAAAATACATTGGTAGATAGGCGAGTGTCCAGACCTGTTCTTCTACGACCGTGGTTCAGACACGTCTCTCATTTGACTGGGCCAATAAGAATAAGGCTACTGTGACATCATACGTCTGTTATTGGTCAGTAGAAGCCCAAAACAAGTGAGAGTTAAAACAACCAATCACCGTCCATGAACCACAGCAGCAGATGTTCACATAAGACGTTGACACCAAATTGTGCAGAAACATTTTCACAATTAAATCGTGGCTCTAGTAATATAATTTACTTTAGTACAAACAACCCAGGCCGTCACAGATGAATACTGACGTGAAGACAGACAGATATGACGTATTGGACATGACTAAACGACCAAAGGAAGAAGGTATTGTTGAGAACGGCTAAGTAGCAATGTTCCGAGAACTACAACCTGCATCCAGTGTTCAGGCGGATTTAAATATATCTGAACTTATTTCAGGTCTTGCCTGAGTTGTCTTCGTTGAAACATTTGAGCATTACCAGGTTTTCTGCCATATTCGTTCTTCGTCTGTTTATTCACTTGTCTTTTTATACTGGCTCGTTCGGTCTAAAATTTGTCTATTTAGTTTCTTCTGCGGTGTATATTATTTATTTATGCATTTTAAAATTCGATTGTGTTGGTTTCACGGTCTGGTATGTGTCGTCTTCTGAATTTCATGTCACAATACATCCATGCAGTGGCCCAAGTCAGCAATACAAACTATTCTCTGATTATTTCACTAACGTTTCGTAAAATTTTTTCAAGGGTGACAACCAAAACACAGATATTTTAATTATTTTACAAATTTTTAAGACTAATTTTGTTCCATATTATCAGTGCTTCTCGGTGACTAGCGATAAACGTTATGGTAATGCCATAGTTAAACAAACAGGTATTTTAATCTGATATAAGAATCCTTTCTTCCGGAGTTACTGTATAAGAAGGTAACTACTGTGTTAGATCTAAAATGTTTCGTAATTTATTTCAGTTAAGTAGGAATGTATAATACTGTTGGCTACATTTATAATGCTACAAAACTCAGACTAGTGTTAATTTAACTGTTTCCTAAAAACCGAAAATAACGCTACTCTAAACATATGGGAAGTAATTTGCCATTCATATTGTCTTAAAATAAATTCCTATACATCGATGTGGTACAGTTACAAACAATGTTTTTCAGTGGTGCTCCGTCCAGGACGTCTAGGTATACGTGAAGTACACACACTATCAACACGCTCGCTCCATGGGCATCACCTTCAGGATGAAATTACATTCAGAAATGGACCAGGTGGTGAGAGGCTGTGACCTCCTTTGGTCCTCCGTCGTCGTGCGGTGAGTAACACTCTTCATTATTCCAGTAGAGTACCATGTGTTTATTTATCGGGAGGGTCTGCAAGCATAATCTCAGAAAGCTAATGTCGAGTTTTATTCATTTATAACCACATACTCGCTCAATGTTAGTAATCATTCAGCCTAACGAGCCCACTGTCGACGAGACTTAATGCCTAACCTTACATTTTCGCTTAGAAGCAAATGCTGACCAAAATATGTCCAACAGACAAACCTCATATTGCATTTTGTAACGGAATGCACGTATGCACCCTACCTGCAGAAACATGCGAAATTCACGTTATTTTATGGCAGCAGACTAAACTACAAGTAAGTTTTCTCGACGTTTCTTATTTGCCCACCATAGATATCGTATTTGACCAATAACTGAAACATACACTGTGTGACCAATCTCCCACAACGTATTTACAAACCTAACTGACATCACAATTAGGCTCGAGGCCAATTTTAGTTGCATAAGTTTCTCAAGTTCATTTGGCAGCAGCCTAGACTTCTCAGTCCTATACGCGTACTGGCCACAGCCGACTAACAGTTGGCTTTGGCTTATAACCGTACACTCGGGTAGCACATGATAAACACACGAATAATTTACTTCATTATTTCTGGCGTGAAGTCGTCAAATGCGTCTCAAAAATACGTCGTCCAATTACAGACGTGACTGTGAAGTATATGTTTTTGGTGTTCAACATAACCTATAATATATCCGCGAAATTTACGTACATATTGTGCCCAAGTACGTACAAATCAATTGAGTCCAGTTTGTCATCATGCTTCTGCCTATCTGAGATTTTGAACCTGGGATTTCGAAACCCGAAAGCATCGCACCAATCTCGGCCAAAAAGCCGTCTTACTATTATTTGTATAACTTTCTCCGCTGATTTATACCGAGTGAGGTGTCGCGACGGTAACACGTTGGACTCGCATTTGAGAGGACTCGAGTTCGTCCCTCGGCTCCGGCCATTCTGATGTCGGTTTTCCATGGTTTACCGAAATCGCTCCCAGGGATTGCACGGATGGTTCCTCATCAAAGACCACGGCCGACTCCTCTCCCAGCTCCTATAATTGTGTGCCACCACCTCTAATGACTTCGCTGTCGACGAGACGAAAAGCCCGATTGCCTACCTTCACTGGTTTATGTTACAGATGTTAATCATGCCGGCCGGAATGGTCCGTTATACTTCAGCGGCCTGCCTTGCACATTTTTAACAAAAGGTACGCGCGAGTTAGTGAATCTTGAAACTCGACGCTCGAGGCAACCTTTAAGTTGCAAATTATTTTAGTTTGAAGGTCCACGTTTTGTGAATCACGCATTGCATGCCGTTTAGTAAAGCAAAACAAAATGGTAATTCTAGTGAACGCCAGTGCGGGAAGTCATCTAGTTAATTGTTGCTTTACTCACCACTACCAGTGCCCTAGGTGAAACAGGAGAAGAAAAAATCGCATGCTCATTAAAATTTCGATACCGTTAAGAAACATTTTCTCAAATCGGTGGTTTCCACATTGTTTCTACGGAATCGTTATTAAACGACGTTCTGTCTGTAGTTTTGACAGTCACGACCTAACTGTCTTGATCTGGTCATCTCGGTCCAAACAGACGTTTATGGAAGAACGTCGTAATGGGAATTTTCGCGAGTCGTGACGGTCGTCTCGACGTTTGGCACGTTTTTAGCAAACTCACCATAACTACCAACGTCTCATAAACTGAAACGGATAATCCACAACTCATACTAACATACGTTGTTTCCTAAATGAATGATTCAATTGAAAGCGTGGCACGAACATATTGTTTTTGGAATCTTAGATAGTGCCTAAAAGAAGAGGCGAATATTTCACGTCTCTATATGTCAGTAGTGAAGGTGGTAGATCTAACGCCTCGTCATCAGCAATGTCAGAACAGACAATATCCAAGATAAATAGGAAAATGATGGTAAGCGCCAATTGTTTGTACGAAGAAACCTACTCAGAATTCTCCAGAAGTAATGCCAGAAATTTGCGGAAAACAGCAATCAAAATGACAACAGGTCTCAGCAATGGTCCTGATTGTGGTCCTAATATCACTATATGCACACTATCTACTGCAATGGCTAAGACCGAGAGAAATTATGGTAAAATCAACCATATATATATATATATATATATATATATATAAAGTTTGTTTCCGGAGTAAAAATTTAAATTTGATCCAACAAATTTTTTGTTCACTCAAAAATGTTCGGAACTCGGCGTTAATTGGTTTTCACACTCTCATAAAATTAATATAAACTTGGACTAAACAATGTTAAGAACAAAATCTACAAGGCAATAAAGTATTTGGTTGACTCAAATTTTACACAGCTGTTTGGTTATGTAGAAACACATTTACGGTTGACTGCAAATAATTTTTTTCCCACGTAATTTTATCTCCCTTTTCGGAATAAATAGGATATTGTCATGCTCGTAAATAATTATTTGAATTTATTTTATCTACATGGGTAGCTCATAATATTCAGTTAACACAAGTAACGCAGCTATTTATAGTTATTTCCACTCAGGAGTTAAGGGACCACGGCAAAAATACAAAGCCTCGCTCCACAAGAAACCTTGCTGCGGTTCTGCCGAAAACTACATGCAAGTGAGAACGGACACTCGCATTTTCGCCTAGGCCAACCAGCGACCGTCTGCAAGGTCAGACTCCGGCCAACGAAAGGAATCAGCATCCATTGCTGGAGCAAGTCTGCGTGGTAACCAGCACCCTGTCCCCGCACCAGTTTGTAACCTGCAATCTCGGTGGATTGGCGGAGTGGGGTGGTACAGAAGGACGGCCACATAACAGCGTGTTTCAAACAAACCGCCCTGGCCGGTTTGGGAAGAATTGGTCGCCCGAGCAAACCCAGAACGTGCGGGTCACGCGTCCAGGCAGAGAATATGCTCATGCAAATCAGCCACGTCCGGGGTCAAGCGTGACAAATAGGTACCACCTATGAGAAAAAAAATCATTGTCGTTTTATTGAATCATGGGTAACTTCAAAGCTGAACAGCTATGAAAGAATGAATTTTACATTTGCTTGTGACCGACCTACAAAAACATTCGACTAAATACTTGTTTTGTGATCGCTTTCAGTTGCCCAGGCTGGATGTTTGGTTTAGGACATTCGGCTGATTTGACCGCCAATCTTACTTGTCATGCAACTCCTTCTGTTCCGCTGGTTGGTGGATCACACTCTCCACCTAGGTAAAAATTTCCAGAAGTGAAATAATTGAGGAAGTAAGGCGGTTCTTTTCTTTTGCAGGAGACTGATTCATTAATTAATCAGTCGAAAACTCAAATCGGCCTGAACACAGTAGTTTACATAAACTTGTAACGTCCTATCAATAATCGTAGAGTAGGTTTTACAGCATTTGGTGCACAAGTGATCAGGATCCAAATAATTGCACCCTTGAATTGGGGATCTGATTTCCAAACCCTGTTAACTCCAAATAAGAAATAGCAATAAAATGTACAGGGGCGGATCAAGGGAAGGCAAGGGGGGGCAGACTTCCCTGGGCGCCGAGCCGCTGGTGGTACCGAACATTTTTACTTGGGAAAGAAATGTAGGCCTAAATGAGTGTAAATATGATACAAAATGTACCAATATTTAGACTTTTACTAGTTTGAATTTTTTGTATGTTTATCAACCTTTAACACCATATAATGTTATAAATCCAGTATTTAAAATATTAGAATGCACACATAAAACACTGCTAATGGTAGCTAGTAAGTATGTGTTTTATGATTGCATTTCTACAAAAATTTTATAAAATTATTCACACGAGCGCAAAACAATGTATACAAGATACGTTTATTACTGTTGGGTTGATTGGGCTAGTGCAAAAATGGGTAGGGAAAGGAATGAGGAGGGGGAGCATATCAGAATTTTTGCCCCGGGTGAAGGAAATCCTAGATCCGTTCCTGAAAAGGTAATATCTTCATCGTGGGCATTTAATTCTATCTGAAATATGTTACTAACTGCAGTAAAACTATTTTATTTTGATTAGTAAAATGTTTTAGATGGATATAAAGACACACGGTGAACAAATTACATTTTATTGATATTTATTCAATTTTGGAGTTAGCATGGTTTGGAATTCAGGTCCCCAATTTTACTTGTAAACACTTTTTTTATGCCCTTCGTCATGATGAAGGTCGTGTATTTCAAGGGTAGGAAAGCCGTGCAATGAAATGGGTCCACAAATATATAGTTTCTATGATGTCGCAGAATTAAATCACCATTGGTGTAGTTTCATTGTATTTTCAAATAAACGCTGTTTATCATTTAGTGGTCTTAATTTTTGCCTGAAAATTACACTTGGTACCTGTTCAATAACGTACCCAATACAACACGTGCATATAGCTTGCACATGCCAATGGTTAGAGACACTGGAAAATCGCGGGAATAGTTGACTGTTTGCTAGGCTCCAACGTGATGTATATAACACTGAATGTTTTGTATTAACATTGGCTATAGTTTATTTGTAGCATTTTTTCTCTCTACAACAGACCCAGTTAGAACTGCACAGCTTGGACACACAGCGTGTGTGATTTGTCCCAAAACTGTTCACACGTGTCACGGTTAATATAATACAGTTTATTGGAGACTATTTCAAACATTTTCGCGATTTTCCAGTGTCTCTACCTATGGTACAAACAAACAGCAACAAGTTACAAAACGACTTTTTGCTTACAGCAGCCAACGAACTTCAGTTAAAAAGAGCGTTGTTTGCATTGATACCAGCACCAGCTTCTATTCTTGTACAGAACTGATTATGAATTTTCTGTTTTGAATCGTATTACGTGAACGAGTAGACTAAACTCGGGATGTATGTAAAGTGGTTTAATAACTTCTGACTCTAGAGATACAGTACTTTGAATGAGGTTTAGGGACTCTTGAGTAATAAGAGAGTAACTCAGATCGTAAAATTAATGTTGACAGCACCCCGGAAGAAACTACGACAAGAAGCACGTCCTTCTGCACATCTAAGTAACGGGATAAGATGAAGCAAACAGGTTTGAGGACGCTGTTAGTGTTGATGGACTGGTAGATGCGATGCCAGTGGACGCGGCCCAGCCAGCCAACGATGCTAAATGCGACCAGACGGTACTTGGCGTCTTCTTTATAGACTAAGGGGTAGTTACACTACGATATCAACTATTTAAGGCGGACCAACTTTGAATAACTATTTCAATCACGTTCGTGTCATTTGCTCGAAAACTAATAGGGCACTTATTTTTTAAGACCTGTATTCTTAGAATTTTAATTTCTTTAAGCTACTAAAGCCTCCGATGATTTCAAAATAATTATAACATTCAGTTGATATAACCTTCTAAAATACACAACTTCAGCACTTAATAAGATGGTAGGTACAATATTCCGGAAACACAATTTTTTCTACAAAAGCGAACAATTTGTTCGCGTGTACAGTTTCATTCTGTTTTGGCCATAAGTTTTAAAATTTCAGTGATGACATATTATAGTTTTTGTTAACACGTCCCTTCAAAATGCTGCCTACCTGCGCGTTAGAGGCTAGGTAATGATGGAGACATAAGGACGACCTTGAAGAGCGCATAAAATGCCACATCGCCTTAACGAGCCAAGTGCTGAACTAGTGGTCAAGCTTCCCGCCGAACGGTTTTTACTTTGGGACATTAAGCGGTGACTATATAATTTTATTGGTGGAAAGTCTGCAACTAAGTTGAGTACAGGTCGCAATCTGAGTTTCACGTACATCTGGTCAGTACAGTTTAAAGTACGGCCGTTTGAGAAGGCCATTTTTAGCTCTGCATGAGGGCTTAGAATCATTGTTTTCAGTGAGAATGGTGTATAAATTAGGTTCCGACCGTGTCTGAAGTTGGTTTTCTTTTCGTACTTTGGCACAAAGGGCACGCGTGGTATATTTTCGTAAAGAAAAACCTGTTTACGAACACACTACAATGTATTTGAAGCATGGGGTATGTGGTGCCCTTAAGAATATACTGTCCAATTTATTCTCTACGCTTCTGAATATTCTTGTGCTACTCGTAAAACTAGACCTCGCTTAACTATCAGCTACAGTTCGTTAAGCAAGTAGGCTTAGAAACATATTGACTGCAAGTAAAGCTACGCGGTTTGTGTTTGTCTCAGTGCACCCTTCTTCCTGAAATATCTAGTTGGCTTGAAGCAAGGTAACCAGGGAACTGTAGGAATAACGTTGGCACGCATGTCAAATGCCTCGTCTTCTCTGAACTTGTATGAGACCCAGCATAGGTGTGCGGTATTTCCATCGATATTCTTTCCAAATGATTAGTGATTATCCTTTTAGCAATAGAAATTATCGGCCTGCCAAATTTAAGTCGTTTTCATGCCTAAGAAGTAAAAATTTTTCAGTTCCTTCAGGAACTCCTTAAAAGGGTTTAATCGTAATTAGTATAATTTTCGGCACGCAGCATGATTACACCTACCAGTTTTCTCGGAACTCACACGATGCATCGTGAATAAAAAATAGCTTGGTGTTTTATAGTCTATTGTTCGTGATATCGCGGAAAAATTGGTGTGTTTGATGATCTCCAATGTATAATGTATTCATTTCCGACTCTTTTCTTTCGTTATTGATGAGTCCCTATTTGACTGGACAGTGCTAATTCTTGTGCTCTACGACTGAACGTTTGTTATTTGCCTGAGAACAACTACACCGTTCCACAACTATCGGTCAATCACACAAGGCTCATGACTAAGGACGGGAAATTTTTGGTGAAAAGATTTTTGCCCCTCTTGGTTTAAGTGGCTTACGTGCACACCTGCAGTTCAACTTCAAGGTTATTGACAGAGTGTTTTTGTGCAGAGATGTAGTTCATTTTACTGTGCCAATCAGCACACGGATAACGGCCATACATCACGTCTATGATTTGCGGGTTTAGCCTCCACACGCTGGGTGTTACGGCAGCCAATCACTGACCACATAGCAGAGTTGTAGGGGCGCACGTAAGGCACTGAAACAAAGTGCTGCAAAAATATTTTCGCGAAATTTCCTATCTCTACTCATGACTGGAGATGGAAAAATTTCGCGGATTCAATTACCTGCATGTTGGAATCCTTTCTCCTATGCATACTCAAGTCCCGTCTATTCGTTCATTCTCTGTTGTTTCACTAAGTAGCAGCTAGTGGACAAATTGCCGGGGCTCGAATATGCACAGGAGAATGGATTCTAAAATGCAGGTCATTTAATCCGCGAAATTTCCCGTTCCTACTCATGACGCTACACTGATTTGGAGAAAACGCCGGCAGGAAAGATTCTCACTGTCTTTCACCATCTCTATGCATAGTGTACGACAAAACAGTCACGTTCTTAGTTGTTATGTAACATTTTTTTTGAGTTGTGTTTCGGTAATGGTAACTGACGTTTGAGAAATCGACACGCATGTACGCGTGCTACCCGCCGGTCGGCTATTTTAGTTCTTGTTTCGTGTAACTTCAAAGGTCAAATGCAAATTGAATTATCTTAATGCATACGAATATAAACACGAAACATTCATTTGGTGCGCACGAGAGACGGCTCACGAGTGTGCGTTTAGCACCCGTTCTACCACAAATTATTCTCATTATTTTAGATACTTTACTCTCTTTCTCCGGGAAACTACAGCTGTTCAAGTTTTATAATGATTATCAAGACTTCGGTCCTCAACACGCGCAGAATCCGGACCAACCCCCTCGTCGTGTGGGCTCAGCTGGTCAGACGAAGCACTCTCTGTGCTATGTGTTCACGACGTTGATCTGGTTGTCTCAGTGGCTTCCTACCGAGTCCCGCTTAGCGCTTACCTACACCCGTACCGGTCAGTAAATCCCGCCTTGCTCCCTTGGCCAATCACAGGCCAGCTCGCATACAATAACCGCCACCGGGGTCGCCGTCTCCTGCGCCGCGTATATTATTTTGATTTTTATGCCTCATGACAATATTTATCAATCACAACTACCAAAGAAATATATACAAGTACAACATTCATTCGTGGAAAGTATAATTAGCTTATATTTGAATATTAGGGTAACTTAACTACTGATCCTACTCTTCATGTACATGTATAACCATACCTAATTCTTACTACATTGACGTGTTTTTTGCCCTTCACACGCGTTTACGTAAATTTAATGAAAGTTTGGGATTCTTATTCTTTTATTCTCATACTCATTCTGTCTCTCATGGTCGTATCCGTTCTTTACTTCAGTGCTCTCCCATTCGCCCTAACACTGAAATCTCTGTTAACACTCACGCTCTCATTTAGTCACTCGCCCTCTGCTGGAGGTAGCTTAATATTTTGTTTGTTCAGAAAGAACGTTTCATAATACATGTACACATCGTAACATCTTGGTGACGTTTTGCCATATTGGAATAATTTGTACCCACTCTAGGCAAACATAATTGTAGAGTGGAAATTGTAAATTATCTACGTGCCAAAAATGTTTTCGAGTAAAAGGGAAAAACAGCCGTGCAAGAGTATGCATATATATGGGATACGCAATCTTTCAACGATCATAACAACTATTAATACAGTTAATTTGGGCTTAGCTCTTACAACAAAGCATAGGCACCGACACGTAGTTCATTTTGGTGTTACTAACTAAATTATCTTTTGACACTTAGATAATTTAGAATTTACGTTCTTCAATTACGCTTTAGGCTGTTGTCATACCACCTGCTTATCAGAATTGTCAGAAAATAATTTATTTCAACCAATATTACTGCGATTTTCGTACTTTTTAATTTTTTTTTCGGATTGGGTTTTGCCATGTCTGAATATTTACAGTTTAAATGAAGTCGTTATAGTTTAGTGTAGGAAACGAACTGCAACATCAAGCTAGACGCATCTTTGCGGTTGTGATCCACAAGCACTTTAAAGATCGCCCATCCGAGTACTCGTTGACGGCTGACCACAGCCTGACGTGCTTGCAATAGCAAAGTGTATATAAACTGTTGTACCAAAACTTGTTCCGGCTGTTCAGATATGCAGTTCTGACGTCAGGGCGTCAGTCCAACTGCAGTTATATGTACTCAGCGTTTGGAGGCCATTTACTCTGATGTCTGTTAACGGTATATGTACATCTAAAGAGATAATTAGTTTTTGAGAACTGTTTACGTGTTACTAATTAAAGGCCAAAAAATTGTGTTGACTTTGCTGTACTCCTTTTGCGTGAAGATCATCGCAACTGCGTGAGAAATAGTCTACCTTGTTTCAATCAGAGCAGCCAAAAATAATAACATACAACAGCCTACTGGTCTAATATAAGTTTTTTTTTTGTGAGGTGGCGTAGAAGGGAACACATTGAACTCAAACTAAAGAGAACCCGGATTCGATCCTCGGATCTGGCCATCCTGTTTTTGATTTTCCATGGTTTCCCGAAATCGCTCCAGGTGAATGCTAGGCCTTTGTAAATACCATGGCCGCCTTCTTGCCAGTTCCTGTCATTGAATCAAGTTGTACGTCAGCTCCTCAAATGACCTCGCTGTCGACGACGCAGTCACGTGAACAGATTTGCTTATCGCCATATGTTATGTATACAAGTTAAGACTTAAATTAAAAATTAAAAAATAACCGGTTTATAGGATACTAAATTTCAAATCGATCAGACCAGTATAATTGCTCACATTAAAAAAATTGAAAAAAGCTGATGCTCTTTAAACGCCTTTACAGATTTTCTTGAATCATAGCTAAGAACTCTCTCAATTAAGTCATGTTTCAAACAAAATAACTAAATCAAAATCGGTTCATTCGTTTAGGAGTTATGATGCCAGAGACATACACACACGTACACAGGTACAAACGTGTAACACCTCTCTTTTTTGCGTCGGGGATCAAAAAGCCTGCAAGCAATGCAGGCTGTCGTGGCTTACTGGACGCTTGAGAACTATACTCGGGTTATTACTGGAACACTTCATACTAACATTTCGCGTTCTCCATGCTACTCTCGTGACTTATAATCGTATTATGTCAACATAATAAACATCTATGTTATTAATGCCTTAATACTGACATCGTATTATTTGGTGTAACTTCATACTTTCACTGGTTTTTACTTTTTTTTTTTTTTTTTTCGTTAGTGAACGAAACAATTAGTATTTATGTTTCTCTCGTCTAAAAATATGAGATAGGATACTGCTGGCATAGCGAATAAATACTCGCATGTACACAAGTATTTTATGTAAACTTCGATACACACACGTTTGTGAACACCACAACAACATTACGATGTAATTATTTGACTGGAAGGAAATTTAAAATACTGATAGTATAAAAAATATGACTGAGCAACACAATATATTTACTTTGTAAGTAATCAGTTGTATGAAACTAGTCTGGGGAGCTTTAACGGGGTAGATCCTGTCAGTATTTTTCTGTTAAAGAATTCACATTTCATCAATACTGGCTGTTGGATGAGAATGACAGGATAATTCTTTAACACCTTCAGTAGGTATCGATCATACCGGCCGACGACGCAGGCCAGGGAAGCATCTGCTGTGCTTCCAACACCCTAGTAGACATTTCTGGCAACGCGTGTGTGGCCTAGCATAGTCTTGTTGAAAAATCACTCTAACAGTGTGCTACGCAGGATTTACAACTTATACAATGCAAACTATGTTGTCAAGAGTACAGTCAAATGCCCGTGCTTGGGACAAAAAACATAATTTAATTGAGTATCGTTGGTAACCAAGAATAGTTCATTACTTTTGGTTTAGGGGTACATATAATTTAATTGAATATATTTATAACTGAGAATAATTTATTTTATTTATAATACCCAATTTGGATACCAGTTTCAAACATAGGCACTTGGCCTAACCAACAAATAGAACAGTCAATTCCGCCCATTATACTTATTGCTTCCCTAGCTATTCACTCCCTCGTTCGTACAGATTGACACTGAGAAATGTATTCTGGAGAATTGCGTTTGATTTATGAATGAATACTTTTTTGGCCATCATTATGGCCCAAGTTAAAGTGGAACTCATCCTAACGTAAATGTTGCCACTCTGCATCCAGTGTTTGATTCGGGCCAAGGGAAACCCTGCACAATTGAATCCATGCATGCATTTTGGTATTTGCCTACAGTTCCAAAGTGTTTCTTTTCTTGATTCTCTTATCCAGTAAGGTGACACAAGGATATGCGGCTTTGCACAACAACAAAAGTGCTCTTTTTTTTTAAATTCAAATTTCTTAATTCGTTTAGCCTACCATTTCTGGTTTCACACTAACTCTTGCCCTGTGTTCGCTATTCCGAGGTGTATCTTGTCCATACCGCTTCTTTCCAAAATTATTTTGTTCTATCGCTTTTCTTAAATGCCTATTGTCCAATTATTTTGGCATTTCGCTATAATAGTTAAGCTATAATTCTATTAAATTCCATAGTTTATCAACTGTCCAGTAACTGACATTTAAATATAAGAAGATTTAAATGTTTACATAATGTCACGTATTGCCGCATACGTTTTTTGCCCTTATACCCTCAGGGTTTTGCTAAGTTGACAAATTCATTTTTAGAATTGCCGAGCCAATAGCACGCATACTTGTCTGTATATACCCGTAATTGTCTATTTATATGCTTTTATTCGTCAGCTTGAGAAGAACAGAATGTTTATGTTCGTACAAGTGTACCCAAATTCTACTCATTTTATATAGTACCTTGATTTCCATTCACTGCAAGTTTCGTTTGTATTACTTTTTCCTTTGTTGTAATTTAAGTAAAATCGTGGTTTTAAGCCAATGTTTCTATAGGATACGTACACGAACAATACTCAAAATAATTCACACCCTTTTAAACACATCCAATCGTGGTGTTGTATTTTTAACTTTTATGAGTACACAAAAGTACAATAAATTAAGAAATACAATTGGAAATTAAGTGACAATATAAAAAAAATTCAAAGACTGAACACCAATGATAAGGAATTGAGTAGAGCAATATAATAAAGTATAGTTTCGTAGATAATTGTATTGAAGGAATATACGTATTTATATCCTAGTTATACTTTAATAGAAAAAAGAAGAAACTAGTTGACCATTAACAATGCACGATGTAGGTTCGTAGGGAAATGTGTGATGTTGCCTCGAAATATGAGTAATGACAAAAGAGCATAATCAAATAATTTAGAAAATATACCGAAAAATATTTTATTCTTTGATAAAATAATAAGTGAAACTTGTTAATTTTAAACTAAACATTTGGAATTAAGCGAATCAAGTGTGTGCATTCCTGTTTCCTGCTAAATATTAATGTTCTCATAGCATTTTAATTCTTGTAAATTTGTATAAGATTTAAAACAGAGTTTGTCCTAACATGTGTTATTTTTAAAATAGTTGAAAACGGTTACAAATCAAAGAGAGTTTACAGCTGAGCACTACGTTGTTCTCAGTAACTTGACCTCTTCTACGAAGATCCCGTCTTCAAGACTCGCACCACACAGGGAAAATAATCCTGGAGAGGTCAGCTGCATGCTGGTCCAAGTATTTGAATAACCTGTTAGACCTGAAGGATATGTAGCAGGGTAACTTTGCACGTTCCGTTTCGGAAGACCAAATGTCCCGCCCCGACTCTGATTAATAACTGCGAGACGTGTGTTCTGACGTTCTCTTAGTTGGAGAGCAGCACACGCTAGAGGGCAAGGTGCGTTTGAAAGATTCCGTAGAAAGCATGATTCAAGAGCCTCAAAAATGGTTCCATAGTTTGTAGTGGCGTGTAAACACAAAAATAATATGAAGTAGAATATGCGCCGCCATTTTGGATTTTTTGAAATTTTCCTTACATCTCTTTGTTTCCGTTTTAGTTTTTTAATTGCAGAATGGACAGTTTTTCAAAATTCAAGTCACGCTGTTCAACGAGCCTAATAAGTTAAACAATTCAATAATAATTGTACTTAAACTGTCCAGCTGTCATGACTTAATGTATTAAAATAAATATGAAACCATAACATGTATATTAATCCGATATTGCGGCTGATTTCAAACTAAATAAGTGTTTGGACATACGCCACTGCAGCAAATTGTGTCACTCAAAAAATCAGAGAATTAACACAAACAAACAAATAAGTGAACATTAAAAACAAACTATGTTTGTAACTGGAACATGAAGGTAAACATTTACAATTCTACAAGGAAACTCAGTCAGTGAGTTACAAGAAAACTGAATACAAACAAGTACCCAAGTACAAAAAAATTAACCAAGGAAAAATAAATATATAACTCAGACTACTCCATAAAAGGAATTCGTCAGTATGTTCGAAACCACAGGCAAAAATAAATACCATTAAAACAGCAAACAGAATAAACAAAACGAACGACAAAAAAGCTGGGTGTAGACAACACAGCAGAAACACAGCCACCTTGAGGAAAGCGAACGAATGCAAATAACACAGTAACAGTTAAACATTGAAAACACAAACGAGTACAATGGTCTCCTTGCGACAAAACAAATTGCGACGTTTCGGAGACTGCAATCTGTCCCCGTCTTCAGGCACGTATACAGTCCGAGGAGCACCTGCAGACTGAGTATGAGAATTATTGCCGAGCGGGCTGGGGAAGCGGGTGCATGCCGAACGAAGAGCTTCCGCTTTTCGTTGAATGTAAAAAAATTGCCAAATACATACTTCCATTCACAGGAGTGATTGGAAGTCACGCACGAAACTGGCTAGGGTGCGTCTGTGCGCTGTGATCTTGACTACTAGTGCATGGAACTTACGCCCTAGTAGCCGTTTGGAAGATAAAGTTGGGGAAGCAGCAATAAACCAGCGTCAACACTGGGGAAAACCTGTTCCCTGTAGTAAAAATACACTCGAATTACCACAGACGTGGGGGATAAAAACTGTGCACCGAAGTGCCTGTGGTTATGCTCAAAGAGCCTGTTTAGTGATAAGAATCACTGTCGAAGTTCGTTGGTCTTCCAGCTGTTTGTGTCTCAGTCGACGGTGTTCAGATTCTCCGTTGAGCAGACAGTAACCTTTCATACGGCGCCAACCAGGAGTGCTGTTGTTGTAGTGCCCTCTTCTGTGTACTCCAGTCGGAGCCGCACTACTAGGAAACGCCACCACAGAAGTCAAATCGCGCCATCATCCTACTTGCACCGACAGCTGAGAGTCCCAACGATTACCGCCAGTTGGATCGTGAGCCGTTATTGGGTATTCTCGGCCTCCCCAGCAAGCTGGGGTCCCATATTCCTCACCCAGGGACGCGCCTTGTTGCAGATGGTCGCTACATCCCACGATCAGTAGTGAACACAGCCCATTTACAACACCGTCCTATGGCTGCCTCGTCTGGAGTCTACCCACCTCCTGTCATAGAACTTAGGCTACATTCCAGTGACCCCTCCTGGACGATGTTCATCCACCGCAATTTTTTTCTTACTACCCTAACTAGTAAGAAGTAGGAGGCTCAGTGGTAGGGATTGGATGCGGGTGCGTCTCAGGGCTGAGCCCCATACACCTAAACATGCAGGAAACATGCAGAATAAGGACATGTGTAACGCGACGCTACTGGGATTGGGCAAACATGGCCGCAATTGAGGCCATATTTGCTTCCCATAATCACCAGTTCTAACTACTGCAGGGAGGGAGAAAAACCGGCATAGGCACCGTAAAATCCTCTCGACAGATTAGGATTTGCAAAAACATGACATTTAAGCGGTAGAAAGTTTCTATTGGGTCAGTAGGAGTGCATGGATCTATTAACTTTTGGCTAGAAAAGTTATACGATAAAATTGGTCGGGGGGGGGGGGGCTATCTTTCTTATCTTCGCGCTGTCATCCACCGAAGGCGAGCAAGAACCATACCCTGATTGACTGCGCAGGTATGAGTCTGTTATTTGCTAGTGCTTTCCTGTGAAGATGGCTGTGGCTTAGCTATTTTTGTTGAAAATTTACTTCTTTTTTAATTATTGTAACCAATTTTCTTTCAATTCTTTGCTTTGCTCATTAAATTCATTACTAATACTATAAATGCCGATTCTTTGATTTTCTTTTAATTTTGTTTCTATCGCGTGTCAGTGGAGTAGTATTTCCCGATACTGGAACTTTTTTTACAAACATTTTACACCTTTGTGACGAACTTGTTTTGCTGTTAATTTACAATCTCTCCGAAAAAAAATTAACTTTGGTTCCACATAATTTAAGATTTTACTTGTATCCAGCTTCTTTCTTACTAAGAGAAAAATCACAATTAACTTCACTACTTTCCTCATCGTTGCTGCCGTAAATAATTGTTCTAGGAGCTTAATCAATAAATTAAAATTTCTAAACCTTAAAAAATTTACACTGCGCGACTTAAAACGTGTTGATATATTAAAGATGCATATTATAACAACATTGAAAAAAGTATGTAGCATGCATCATAAACGGTATAGGCAGTTCAGAATAAAGTAAGCACTAAAATATATACACTATCTGGCCACGTCACTCGATGATTGTGTGTGTAAGATAAATTGTGCGGTCGGTAGGATCCTATAAGGTTTGATAAAAAAATTACAAAATATATAAAATACAAATTATGTTAATTTCAGTTGATTTTATTTCTGCATTGTTGGTTTAAATAGGAAAATACACGGAACTACATTCGGCATTTCGTTGCAAACTACACAAGTTGTAAGGTAACTGTACTTTAATGTTGAGTTATGTGCCGTAATGGTTAGTGGTATTTTTCAAATGTTAAATCTTTAGTGCTCACTTTATCCCGAACGACCTTTATGCTGTTTTAAAGCACTCAGTTAATATATATATATATATATATATATATATATATATATATATATATATATATATATACACACACACACACACACGCACGAGATCGTGCAGAAAACGAAGGACTTCAAAGTTTGAAGATCACATCCTTAAGGGGCCCGCCTCGTTGCCATAAAATCACACTGCAGAGTGTTTGAAGAAAACGTTTTACACAGAAACTAATACACTTGTGTTCACGCCGTTTCTCTACGAAAAGAACACACACTTCAGACGACTGCCCTTAAGTACTTTCAAGACAACACACGTATTAGAAATCCCCTTTTAGGGCACGTCAAAATGGGTTAAAACGGGGTTTTCAGGCTGCTATAGCGGAAAATATACTAGCCGAATACATGTGAAACCACTTAAGGGTAATGCATTGGACTTTAGTAAAGTGATTTCGTAAATAAAACAATAGGGTCACCACTTAAAGTCCTATAGGAAATTTGTTTTTCCGCGAAGACTGCACGCCTTAAGCGTAGAGGCGACGCACCGTTGTATGGCCCATACGACGTCGCCCTTAGCACCATACCTCACTCACACAAACACATGTGCCACGAGGCGGGTCCCTTAACGAGCCGATCTAGCTGTTAGCAGTTTACAGTCGACATGATGTGAGAAGCTAAGCGGTAGTAGAGTGGAAATGCAGTAGGCAGTGTGACGTAGTGGTGCGGTTTAAAGTTGGCATAATTGCTTGTTCGGGAGAATGGCATTCTTCTGCTGTCGAGGAGTTCATTCAAAATTGTGGTTCATCAATAACAACACGGCGTACATTTCGCATAAACGTACACATCGCAAACCTGTTAAAAATATCAGAGTTGAGTGCGAAACTTCAAGCAGTGCCTGTATTCAAAATAAAATAGTTTTAGTGACCTCGGACCGCAAAAGTAAAGGAAAATTCGGCCTCTGCGAAAGCTTAATTCCATGCATCCCTTCTACGTTTTCCGCTACAGTAGTGAATACGAAGTGTCCGGAGAATTCTGTGCAGATATGTCAAAATTCGTTGACGTAAAACTGTATCGTGTGTACTATCCGTGGTTTGGAAGTTCTTTCTTACATCTTACTTGGTTTTATTTTTAATTACTTCCCTTATCGGGGAGTTACTTCTGTCCTAGCATGTACATACAGATTTTTAAGCACTTTATAGTGTTGCATATGTGACATAATTTTACTCTCGTTCTTGCATTTACATAACGAATAACCCCATAAACAACATGTTTTCATCCTTGATAAAAACACATGTAATAGCATTGCTTTTAAATATAGAACACATATTAATAATTAAAACTGTTATATAAATCGAGCTGTGGCATATGAGCACTCTGCGACCTCTGATGTCTTAAGAAATTTCTCCGACTACTTTTAATAAACAATCTAAAACTGATTTGTAACATAAAATCTACTTGTGTTGACTATTCCGTTCCAATATATCGTACAAGATCCCACACACCTATTTTCAGATGAAAATAGACTTCCTTCCATCTCTGTAATGTCTGTCTACAGCTGAGACAGATTAATACAAAATAAACGTAAATCGTTCTTATTTAGTATAACGAATGTGAGTTCTTTTATCACTAACTTCCACTGTCCCAGAGTTATCTTTCTTATCATTGTTTTAATGTGCTTTCATTGATGCATGCACGACATAGATGAATATGTTACATTCTTAAAGTATTGCGCCTGTACGAAGACGGCAAAGCAAATATTTTTTGTGACTTAAAAAAACTTAATAATCCTACTTTAAACGAATTTTCAAGTACAATGGTAGTTCATGACAGCGTTATATCTCGCCTAATTCTGTGCAATAAATCTATATCTTTAAATGTTGCTTAACTAATTGAGTATTGTAACCGAATCGTGAAATACTTCTGTTCAATACTTAAATTACTTCATTTTAAGCAATTCATGTGTAGGATATGAATGACATACTTTGTGTCCAGAATTACTCAAGAAGCCAGTGCAGACATGTGAATATTTCTTGTGCGCCATAAGGTGAGAATACACTGTTTCGTATAATTTAAGATAATTTCGTTAGTTCTGAGGGTGTTTCTATTTTTAATGTGTTGTAAAAGTTTGATTCAATGTAGGTCGAAATTTTTGGTTCTAAAATGAACCTGAAATATCTATGCCGTGGTGTGTAGTAACTTTTGTCTTACGTTGTGCCTGACATTACTCAATTGTTAGTATTTTTTTACCCCAAGAACTGTCAGGAGTTACTGAAGTTATACTGTTTTATTCTTATATTATGTAGTATACGTGGTGTCTACCTCTAAGTACGAGTGGCCAGACTGTAGATATTTCAAGTTAATTACTTATAGGTTCTCAGACTTATTAGTTTAACGCTTTAAAGCAGCAATAGTGAACTTCAACCGGTTTTGCACTCTGCAAGTGTCACAGAAACTGGACACTGGAAATTTGCACTTCCGAAGCTCATTTAGCACCATTAGTTTCTTCCCGAATATTAACATGATTATATCTTCTGGGCTAACTGTGTAATGAAACTCACAGTATCGATAAAAAAGTACTAATTACAGGTAACAGGTTGCAAATACTGAAATATTTTTGCAGTGATTCGTAAAAATATTAGTAAATTATTTCAAGAAAAAGTAATGATATTAGTTATAATGTAGAATCAACAAGTTATTAGTTACGATTTATACGCATTTATTATTTATCTTGGGCATTATAGCAGGAGTGACTTACAATAAAAGTGTAACGATACAAGTCATTTGACACATGTTGTATTACACAAATAAATTGTAAATGTGTATGTTGTATGTAGTGTAACAAATTTATGAGGTAATATTTAAAAAATCATGCAAAAGAGAACAGCAGTAAAACGAAAAATTTTTTCGTGCTTACTTTTAAAAAATAAATAGTAATACTTAGACAATAGATTATTAGCAGTTATAATATAACAACCACTTAATTATGCTTAAACTAGTTGAGTCATGTCGTTTAGAAAGTTTATTAATGCTTGGCTCGTATGAACCAGTTTATATGATAGTTATATTACATTTTTTTTCTAAAACAATAATATGCTTTATATTTTTTGTTCATATTTTATTCAGTTTGTCAGAAACACCGGCCATAAATACAGTACGTTTACTAAAGTTGATAAAAATATTTTGTAAAACATTCAAATATTGTAACTATACAAATACAAGGGCGTGAAATACAACTGCAGTCTCAAAAGAAGGAACAGTTTTTATGTAATTTAAATATGAATCTTGGCTAGGCCTATCTTGTTAGGTTTTTATTTTATGCCGCTGTGTACGTCTCCTTGACTTTTAACATTTTTATAGTCACTATACTGAATTACAGACAAAGCGGTTTTTTTTTTCTCTCTCTTTCAGATGAGAACCTGTTATACGAAATTGTTTTCGACGCATACACATTTTTGTATTTCTGATCATCTTATAGCTTGAAGATGTATACAAAAACAATAATGATTAAATTTTTTAATTTTAAATAGTAACAGACATAAATAAGTTTGCATAACCTAACTTACAATTACAAATACTGTACAAACAATAATAGATGAGTAAATATTTTACAAGAAAAAAACGTGCAACTTGTAGAACAATGGTTAATGTAAATAACTAGCTAAATTTTTCCATTAGAGATTAAACGAACTGCAAAACCGTAACTTGTAGATTTCCTGAAAGTGTTAGTTTCTTCACTTATTATTTGTAAAGTTATTTCTAAGCGTTATTCAAGAATAATTTACGTGTTACAATTTTTAAAATGTAAAGTTGAGAATATTTAATTGTTGTTTGTTGTGCAACATTACCTTGTGTGTTTGTGACAGTTAAAATCTATAAAATTACTCACTCAAAGTTTAGCTTTGCAGTAAACTTCTCATTGTTTTGGCTGAAAACAAAACCTCTGACAAATTCTGGTCCTTGGTTTAATCTTTCTCAGCGGCATAGCCAAAGAGTGAACTGAAAGCATAACTCTGTACGCTACTTTCAACTTTTAGCAGCTGGAATGTAATATATACAGTTTTGAATTTTTACAGATACAAATTTTTTTCGAGACCTGATTTTACAAACGCTTGTAAATTACAAATAGCTGCAACAGATTTATGCCTTTCAACACACATAGTGTAACTAGACTATTTCAGTTTTTATGTTATTGTTTCTAATTTTGTAAACTTAGATATATCTTTATGTAGAATATATTGTATATCCGATGTAATTGAATAAGTTATACGGGATTCTAATAGTACTAAAACATTTTAATCGTTGACTGTCTCATGCTGCACTGACCGTCAATTTTTAATGAAATATTGAGATTCCAACATGATTTCTACATGTAAACAAGTAAATACATTACAACAAAGAAGTGTTTCACATCTAGGAGACCTTAATATCTAAATAAATATTAGAAAGAGCAATTGTTTTATACAAATTAATAATTTCCCAAATTCAAAGTAAAACCTTTGTTCCACAATGTCGGACGAACCCAGAAAATCATATAGGCTTGTGGCAACAGCACATAGGTTAGGTAAATTTCTACCTATAATCATACAATCACTTGGTAATATTAACACACACGCAATGTACTGACGTGCATAAACATATGGACAAGAAATGTTGGTTGGAGAATTACGTTTACCTACAAAAGTATTGATGCGCGTGCTTCAGTCCAATAGAGAGCCAACATTACATACTTCCAAGAACGTGGACCAACGTTAGATACAGCTTGAGCTTCTATTTAGGTCTAAGATTGCTATAGGTTTAATTAAGAAAATTGTTTCAGAAAACATGCTTTTGCAGCAAGTCAGTTACCAATAGTGAAATATTTATATGAATACTAGCCAGATACTAGCCACTTGTTCAAATAAGCTTGAAGACAACAAACACATTCAAAACACTAAGACATCAGTAAATTTAATATTGATAATTTGAGATAAGTCAGTAACAATTGCTTCATCACATTAACTTAAGTCAGACTGAAGCCGATGAACACTTCATTTGTATTATTTCCTGTGTTTTATAATTTCCAGCGATATTCTTAAGGTAATCCTTAATTATAAAGTTCCGTGTAGTGATGTTTTCGACAGTTTTCCCAATTGGAGCCGCATTCGAATGTTATCCTTAAAAATATAACATCGCAGTAACAACTGAAATACAAGACATTGTTCAATCGACAAATCGTAACTTATATTATAAGACATTGAACAATGTCGCTGGTTCCATTAACTCTGGGTTTCAAAGTAAGATACGTCACCTCAGCTGAGAATTTGCCGCTTTTATATAATTGTCAATCATGTTCTTAAAAACTACGTAGCTATGAAATCTCACGCTTATGAAGTAAGTGTCTCTTTATTACCACAGGATTTTCATTAAAAAAAAAAATACGAAGTATAAGGTGTTAAGGTTTAGAAATTATGTATTTTGGGAAATCGGAACAACACTGAGAACAGTCTGGTTTCACGTATTAATAATTCAGAAGACTTGTTATTTTTGTGTTATTTTAGCGAATCAACATCTTGCAGAGTAGAGGGAGCGTCTAAAATGATTAAAAATTACGATATATCAACTGTAAGTTGTACTTTTCAAGTTTATTTATTTTTATCTTATTGCAAATGAAATATATATATACATATATAATTAACTCGGCATGTTAATGTAAGTATGATAAGCTTGTGGTACATTGCTAAAACGGGTTATATCTTTTACCCGAAACTTAACGGGAATTCCTTGACCGGCCAATGCTCCTTTGAGATGTCGAACTCCTGCAGCCGTACAACTGCTACGGTAACATGCAACCGGACAGTTAACACCGTAAGAGATATCCTTACCAGAAGGACATTCCAGCCCCGTTAGCAACTCGTTCCTGATCTGTGTCCTGCTGATGGCGAAAAGCCAAAATGTTTTCAGGTTTTCCGGTATGTCCTTCGACGAAAATGTTAAGATACTTACAATAGCACCATAGTCTCTGGGCATCGACTCAGTCACCTGTGACGGAAATCTATTTGTACTGCACTGTAATTTTATATTATGTCCTCTTCAGCGTGCCTGACCTACTACTTAAGGGGCCAAACTGGACTCAAGTATCTAATGAGAAAAAGGAATTCTTTCACTGCATTATATATCCTACCAGTAACAAACGTCATGATTTTGTGTCTTCCTCCATATCCCCGTCTGTGTTCCACCTGTACATGTCCAGGATTTTAGCTCTGATTTATATGATTTTCATATTTCGATGTAATTGTATCTGCTACCATTTTGTTGATATAAAAAATGTGATTAGTTGGATAATTGTTGTGGCACTACAGTCGTTCGTGGATTGACGAGCGTATCTTACAAAAGTTTAATTTGTGTGGAAACAGTATCCGACAAATATAAGGATTTCGAGCATCACTGGGGATCCTATTAATTTAGTAACTAACTGACAATCTATCGCCACACCCAGTTTTCGAAGTTTTTTTTACAACATACGATGCTGCAGAACTCTGGAAATTATTTGTATTAGAGAGAGTTGCTTCGCGACTAGACCGCGAAGCTGAAAATATGTAACGCTAAATATTAATATTAAAATATAAAATACATTATATTTTGCAAAGTTTTACTGACATGATATTTGTGTCATGTGGAACACTTGCTATCCGCCTTGCTGACCAAGTGACATGGCGCAATGTTAACATGTTAGATTCGCATTTGGGTGGACCAGGGGTCAATTGCCAACTGTGGCTTTACTGATTTCGGTTGGGCCGCGGTGGCCGAATGGTCAGACCATTCGCCTCTCACCAAGGTGGATCGATTTCGATTCACGGCGGGGTCGGTCCCTGAATTTTCGCACGTGGGAATCGTGCGGGACGATGCCGTAGGTCGGCGGATTTTCTCGGGGATCTCCCGTCTCCCCCGCCCTTTCATTCCGGTGCTACTCCATACTCACCTCATGGCATCCCTCACCAGCGCTAAAGATCTCTCTTACTTCACTGATTTCGGTTTTCCATGATTTCCCGGAACAGCTTGAGGTGAGTGCAGAGACGGTACCTTAAAAATACCGTGGCCATTTCCTCTGCCAATTCATGCCCTTTTGTCAAGTTATGTGCCTCCGTCTTTGATGATTTCGCTGTCAACGGGACGTAAAGCCCACTTGACATGAACTGTATTTTTGTTGAATTGGATTGCCACTTTATACCTGAAGTATTTATGTATATGTGTCTTTACCCTGTGTTGTTTAGTATAGTTTGCCTAGCAGGAGTTTCAAGTGAATGTGTTCTAGCGATAGACCTTTTACATACAAACGTCTGACATTATCCAGTGGTTAAACCTGGCAACACCATCCTTCCGTTAATTTATCCTCTTAGAGAGTAGGGCCAACAGTTAAGTTTCCCTCACCTACAATTCTGGTTTCTTTCATGTACGATTCTTTGAAATTACTCTGGACTATAGCTGCGTTTGTTCGTAGCTATAGGCAATTGATGATTTTTATTCTTATTTCCTGCTGAACCACTGACTTCTTTAATGACCTCGAAGTCGAATACACGTCAAAATATACATTATTTACCTTACTTATTTTGAAAAAAAAAAAAAAGAAAAACTGTTCCAATTATAACTAAATTTCGTATTCTGACAGTCCAAACCTTACTTACTATACGGTTTAATGTCGTAGGTCCGCCATTTCGTGAAATACTACATCATAAGATGGGATTTTTAAATGTTTTTTGCAATGGGAGTTTACAATTAGAATTTATTGGTTTGTGGACATAAACACCATTGCTCATGTTTAGCTGATCAATCTGCGTTGAATGACAACGTACGAAAACGAACAAGAAAAACAAATATAAAACACACACAAAAATAGAAAAAATGCAATCCCAGAGGAATTCAGTCAGGTAATTTTTTTTTTCAAAATATTATTAATATAAGACAACAACGAATTTTAGAGATAGACACTTCAGTCGAATATCGACACAACACCCAGACACAAAAGACATACACAAATATAGAACCTGATTACCAATATGGAAAAAATGTGTACATAGACAAAACAGTGAACAGAGGACAACAAACGAAGTACAATAGACAACACAACACAAGTTAAAACCAACGAAAAAAATGCAACGTTTCGGGAAAAGTGATCTATTCCCGTCTTGAGGCTAAGACACAGCTGGTCGGAACACCAAGATGCGAATGAAGTTCGCTAGAAAATTGGGGCTTATTTAGCCTCTGGGATTGCTTTTTTTTTATATTTTTGTGTGTCTTTTATATTTGTTCTTCTTGTTCGTTTTCGTACTTTGTCATTCAACACAAGTTTGATCAGCATAACATGAGCAATGGTGTATGTCCACAAACCAATAAATTCTAACCACATTATAAGTTGATAAAAATTGTTAGCCATATTTTGAGAACTACTGAGGCGATGGCAACCATATTTCATGTTTTGACAGCCTGAAAGCGTACAGTATGTGTCTTAAACTATTTAATTTAATGTCAAATGACGGATGCCCAATTAGAACGCCGCAAATCTGGAACAGTGACGTCGAAATGTCAATTACAGGAAACTAAATGCCGCGCATCAGTATGGCCATGCAAAATAGTATGCACCGCACAGACGAGAGAGAAACAAAGTTAGAAATACAGTGAGAGAGAGAAACGGAGGAAGGAAGACTGTGCATTGTGTCTCCGATTGTTTGCGTATCAAATGTAAATTATGGCCTCATCGCAAGCCATATGGTTCAGGAAGGCGTTACAGCGAATCATGGGTACGAAACCGCGAGTGACGAGGGAGGAAAGACAGGAAACACCCGCCTGCCATCTGGAGTGATGATGGAAGCTAGGATCGTGAGACTTCTCAGTTATGAAACAGAAGGAAAAAAATCACGACCTCCAACAAACAGTAGCAGCTGTTCTCCTGCAGCGGTGTTGGCTTACATGGCTTCCGTACGAAGTAACATCAGAAAATTGTCTAAAGCTTGGTTTCAGTATCTCCTTCATAATTTACTAAAGACCCTGTCCAACTCCTTCCCCCAGTGGCGTATCGTGGTCGTGTTCCTAGACATGGAATATAACATCCGTGCGAGCACGTGGACTAGCTGTGCCTACCGGTCATATCCAATAAACATGTGTTGGGTAGACTGAGGTGTCTTAGTGAAGAATGAGTCCTTTGCCTCCATTACGCTACTGGAAGAAGAATGTACCTTCTGCTACAAGTCTAATGGTCCCACAGACAACTCAGTGTTATGCATAGTCACTGCTTAGCACTGCATGCCTTGGAACACGACCACGATACGCCACTGCCTTCTCCTCCTCCCCCCCCCCCCCCCCCCCCCCCCCCCCCCCCCCCCCCCCCCCCGTGTATCACTACCAAGGCCTTGTACTGTTCGAGGGCACGTCAAAAAACAACTAACTAAATAAATAATTAAATCACAATGTAATAATGTTCGCCTTTTAAATTCATTCTATTTTGTTCGATAGACGTACGAGGAGAAATTTATTTACCGCAATTAAGGTATGAAGATGCCTCCTTCGAAAACGGTACCATGTTTACTGTGTTAGCGTCCAATATTTTTTTTTTAATTTTAACTGACTCTTAGGTTAGCAAGTTTATTTTATTCTAATTAATGTTTATTGCCCCTCCCGTTGTTTTACGTGGCAAATAAAACAACCGTTTTAATTAACACATCGCAAAATAAACGGGAAGACTGAGCGCGTTCGGATGGGCACAAATAACACTATTATTTCACTTTGACTCGAACCCAAAACACATCTCACAGTAAGTCGACGAGGGCCGCGGGGGCTGAGAAGTCAGAGCTCTCGCCTCCCATTATGGCAATCCGGGTTCGATCCCTTGTAGTAATTAGGTGTTTTTTCTTGGGTATCTCCCGTTTTCCCCGTCTTTCTCATTCCGCCATTTCTCCATTGTAGGGCTTAATTTAATGTTAACATTCAGGGAAGTGGCCTACGGGAGTCCAATCGAAAGTCTGTGCTTGCGGTTCGATACCCTGCCATCCGGGTACCCTTCCCCATGATATATGTATTTGTTTTTTATTAAGTCAACTGTAACCAACTGAGATACCCTACGGAGGTCAGCGGTCTCCTATACAGAAAAGTTGACGGCAAACTGGACTCTATGACAAGGGTGGGCTGATAAGCCAGTTAGATCCAGGGTGAGCGAGCCTAGACTTCAGAGTGCTATAGAGTTCGCCCCCTTTGTGCCTTATTTTATTCGTGGAATAACAGTCAGCGCCACCAGTACGACGGTTTTTTTGTAACAGTTAAGTTTACCATCATACTTTTAGTCCACCTAGCAGCCTCATTGCTATTACTGGGATTGTTAGACATCACCACCATACAAGTGTCGCTTATTTCATGAACTTAATTAATCAACAATGGAGCTAACTTCTGAATCCAATTTCTCGTACTGTGACAGTTCCTGACTCGCCATATGAGCGTGGCGTATTAGCGCACACGGCCGTAGAACTCTTGAACGAAACTTGAGATTCAGTGTTCTTCACGGCAGTGTTCATAAAGGCGTCGTGATCATGTGGGCTCTGAAACAGTGGCGGTGTCCAGATCCATCTGCGGTATAGCAAAGACTTCGAGTTTCCAACAGGTACAGAGTGATTCGTTGATATGAATTCGGTGATTCCATGAACTGGTCATTTAAAATAAATCACAACATTGTGAACTATAAACGTTTTCTTGTATTTAAAATAATATTTTTGAAAACAGTGTTGTTTTCATTAAGAACATGTACTCACGAACATAAAGGCATTGTGGCTCTGCCAGGAACGCGATCTCCACATTTAAATGACACAAGGAAACTGCGACGCGTAGTTGACCCGTCGCTGTTGTGAAATATACTTCTCTAATGTGACTGTGGTTGTCAGTTTAATTAATATTGTTAACAATATGCTTTCCGCTTATAGCTACCTAGTTCACAATTTTGGGCGCGGTGTAATAAGTTATCCATATTTTACTTATTCTGCGTTGAGCTACGATATACACTAAACTAAGCAGAATCTCGTCACTAACACAGCAAGGTTCAGTGGTTGGCGCAGTGGCTAGATAACTCGCCTCCAGGTTCAATTACCGGCGGGTTCAGTCCCCGGACTCTTTCATGTAGAAATCGTGCCGGACGATGCCGCTGGTCGGCGGGTTTTCTCGGGGATCTCACGTTTCTCCCGCCCTTTAATTACGGCGCTGCTCCATACATCATGTCACTCCTCACCAGAACTAAAGACCAAGATGTTAAGTGCAGATCAAAATCAATTCACTTCATTTACACTACCATAATTAGCGAGGACAGTAGAGAATATAGAGAACATTAAGGTTTAAACGTGAGCATGTAATCAAGCGTAAGAAAGTTGGCTGTTAAATGCGTTCTTTGATGACAGAAACATGACTGTTGCGGAGTGTGGGAAAGATGTAGACATTGTACTTGACCTGGTAACATGGGTTATTTTATGGAATAGCGTTTTGTTAGAGTGCATAAATACTAGCCGAACGGAACACTAGTCTGCTTACGACTGAAAATACAACGTCGTGCCAGAAGTCGGAATCATTATATGGACAAAGCGGAGATGAAAAGCTAAACTTTAAACATACAATTACAACGAGAGGAATTCTGTGCCTTAATGTAGCAGTTTACGTGTTTAAAATAAGGCCGTAGTTATAGTATATCAATATAGCATAATGTTTTAACTTACTTGCCGGATACTGCCAGCAAAAATTATGAACACGGCCGATTTAATACATTTATTCTTATTTCGCTGCTCAGTACCGCATTCAGAAATTCGGACCGTCATTTCTACATCATCCTAGAAATCACCACATTCATAAAGTTCGACCGAACACAAAAGTACTGTGGAGTGAGGTGGAAAATATATATTCTTAAAAATTTAAGTTATGTTAAGTCGAGAGACAAATCACCAATAAATAGTCTAAAAAAGGACCGGAACAGGACACGCATGCGTATTGGTAAATTACGTAATTGGTTCGAATTTTTTTTTATTGAATTGAAATGTACGCAAATAACTAACGTGTAACTTGTAGTTATTTTCTACTTAATCGCGCTTAAATTAAATTCGTAAAATTTTTTTGAATTGGTTTGGACATTCAGAGTGTACTGTGGTCTACTAGGAAATTGTTGATTCTGCTTTGTACATATCAGTACATCAGTAAATAACCAGTTTTCTATTAAGCATGTTTCTTAATACCGTCATGAATAGCAACAAATAAAAAGGATAGTGGACAGTGGTATTGATTTCTTCATCCGTGTCACCCAAATAAATAAAATTACTACATAAATACATGGAATTATTCAACCTTTAGTAGTTATCCTGCGCTTTCGAGTTTGAAGGTACGTATTATTCAACGAACTTGTCTATTTTCCCGCGGCAAATTATTTATGTCCTGTTGCAGTGTGTTACAGTGTACAATCACGGACCATCTAGTTTAGATTTTTATGAACAAGGTACTTTATCATTGCTACTGATACTGGTGTGTGTTAAAGTACTACGACCACGCCTCCATTGCCCATCAAGTACTCTTGGAGCGACCAGATTTTGCTGATGTAAGTGAAGCGTCAGTTACCTGACAACTACGAAGTTCCGGGTTCGACCACCGGGCAACACATCCACGTGTGAACAGTTTTTTTTGTTTTACCTGCATGCTTATTTGTATTTCTGAATGTGGACCCGCCTGCTCCAGGTCAGATGAAAGGCAAGAAAGTAGGGAGCATTAAAAAAATTGACAAGTTTATTAAAAAAAAATTACAGGGACACGATTTTCTCCGTACCATGTCCTGCTTTCCTCTCCATCCTTGCCACACGAACCAATACAACTGGTTTTCAGGACTCGTGACGCAAACGGTTGTAGGAGCTCGCGGCAATGGAACAAAGTAGAACTAACCCCAACACATTACTTTTACGAGAGTAACTGGAACCATTATGCCTAGTCCAAACGGATATGCACGATAAAGTGTACAACTTAAAAATGTACACTGCCGATTTAGAAACTAAATTTGGGGCTACTAGGGAATTTTTCATAATATTTATTGAGTATGCTAAAAAAATTATAAACGGTAAAAATATAAATATTATTCGTGGTGTAGGCTACAAGACCCAGCACAGTAAAAAAAAACTTTCCAAAGATTAATAGACGTTATTAACACATTCACAGTATGGGACACTTGCCATACATCACACGTGAATACAGCAACTGTTGATCATTGTTGTTGCTATACAATTCTGATAGCATCGGTATACATTTAAATGTTTCTTAACAATATACAGGAACCCTGTCATTTATGAATAGGGAAAAATTTTACTATACCTAATTTTCTTAACACTCTTATACGCCGGGGTGGTAAATTTAAGAACAACTTTTCACATTGTGGCTTCAGTTATATCATTATAGGATATGACAATATCCTTTCATTAACTTAGTAAAATTTGGTATGTGAGCATGAAAATTGTTCGCTTACATTCCATGTGTGCAAGAAAGCTAAAGAAAAAAATCCGTTCACAACCCCGCACTAGCCAGCCTAAAAATCCTTGTATGGTGGCCTCCAGAATGCTCCGTTACAATCCACTCGATACAAGTCCACTACTAGTCCAGAACTAATTAGACAACCCATCGACATCAGCTTTCACATAGGGCACGTAGGCCAATTAAGACTTTTGCTTATGCCTTAGGTACTTTATCATATAAAATTGCTATACATGTTATCCATGCGATAAAAAAAACTACTAGTCTGGGTGAACAAGCCGGTGTCCGGCATTTACTAAAAGGAAAATGTGGTATTAAGTAGGTGTTAAACTTTGCTCAGTTTGCAGCACGCGGATGAAGAACAAACAGTGTTGCACGATGTGAACTTTCATTTCCCGCTTTTCGCAAAAAGAAAGTGGACAATTACACATGAAAATTTGGTGGTTTGAAATTCTTGCACGAGTAATTATCGAAAAAAGCTACAGTAGGTGCAAATATACACAAAATATACTACATAATAAAAAAACGTCTGCACATGTGTTCAAAACATACGTATGTACGGATGCATTTACTAGAAGTTTGGTGTTAACTTACACCGACACAAAGTAACTTTACTAGTCATGTTGTGTTTTGTTACCTCTCTGTAACTGTATTAATACACTCTTACTCTAGTGCAATACACGATTTGCAGTACAGTATTACTGTATGTTAATATGTGTTACTTTAAATGCGTGGAAATAATATTTCTGCGAATAAACTAAGCATAAAGTTTTGATGTTTTTTCTGCATTGATAAACAAGTATTGAATGTGAAATGTTACTTAAAAGTTCTCAAGGTATTCAGCGGAAGATTCAAATTTATTCTTAAATAGAAATATGTAACGCTTTAATGTGATCTTTGAACTATTCCTGCAATAGGTTAGTATTATAAAGCGAACAGTTTATTGTGGACATGCGGTTAAGGTGCCCGCCTGGTGGCCGTGTGTTTGTGTGAGTGAGGTACAGCGCCAAGGGCGATGATGTCCGGCTCATCTGGTGCGGTATCGACTCTACCGCACGACAATGAAACGGCGTGCAGTGGTATCGTAGGACACTCGCCTGACTGACACTTTCAGTGGTGACCCCATCTTTTTATTGGGGGAAAGTTTTAAGCAAAGTCCAATACACCTCTCTATTGTAGTTTTACACGAATTCCTTCAGTAGTTGTTTGGATATAATAGATTGAAAAAGCCATTTTTAGCCATTTTGATGTGCTCTGAAACGGTCTTTCTAATTAACGTGTTGTTTTGAAACTACCATTCCGATGTCGTTTGAAGAGTTTGTTCTTTTCGTAAATCCACACATTAGAATCATATTTAGTAATTTCTTAGATAATAGCGTTCTGCTAGCACGCTGCAACGCTAGTTACAAGGCAGGCATGGGCCTTAACGATCGAATGTTATCAAGATGCAGAAACACCCTCTCCCCTCCGAATAAAAAAAACTATAAGCCAGTATTATCTTTGTCAACAAACATACTACATACATTAAATTTCGGAAAGTAGGTCTATTGTAGTCGTATCAAGAAATATGGCCGAAAAATAAAACAGTAAGAACACAATTCATTCCGGTACAGAAAATAGTCGTATCAAGAAAGACGACACGAAAACAGTACAATAAAACAACACCATAAAGTGGATTAAAATGGCAACAAAAACAGACAAGGAAAAATACAAATGACACGATGCATAAATGGATGTGAACACAGACGGCACAACTAAGAAATAATTTTTGAAATAGTTATGGGATGGAACTGCATGTATTGAATTGCACTGAATTACAAAATACGTGACTCCCATCGATTAAGAAACATCTTTGCAGCACTAAACAAACGCAATCACTCAACCCACCACAACCAAGCCGATTTACTCTAAGCTGCGCGGCCAATCAGGAGGCAGCTCGTCTGCCATTGGATGAGCAAGATTAGTTGCCGTTTCGATGAATAGTACCCATGGTTTCTCCAGTAAATCAGCCTTGCTCGTGTCGTAGCTGTCGTGGCGTGAACATCGTGCTCCTGCGGAGCTGCGCGCCGGGAGGTGCCGCCATTTTCATCGCAACGATGGTGCCGTGGCCTGTAGGGGGCGGTGCGATCGCGGCAGCCATGCGGCAGCGACCATCTGCAATCGGGCGCGTCCTGTTGGTGGCGAATACAGGGCTCCTCGCTGAGGAGTTGTCAGGAATATTCAAATACTGACTCGTGGACCAACTGGCCGGTGCGCAAGCGCCGTCGACGGCAGTGGCGGCGAACTGTACAGCTCAGCATGAAGATGGAAGACATGCTCTGCGGGAAGCAGTCCAATGGTCAAGGCGGCGGGAGGGATCTCGAGGTGCTGAAAAATGCGAAGTGTAGCGAATCCAACTGCTGGATCCTGCGGGCTGTGGACTGCGGGGCGTGTGGGGAGTGAGAAATGGAATGCATCGGAACTTGGACCAACGTCATCGGGGACCTTCGACGTCGGGGCCGGTGGACCTAGCCC